>JACEVL010000568.1:337500-505000 GCA_020284085.1 Aporrectodea caliginosa
CATCCATCCATCATCCATCCATCCATCCATCCATCCATCCATCCATCCATCCATCCATCCATCCATTCATCCATCCATCCATCCTTCCATCCAATCATCCCTTAATCCATTCATCCATTTATCCATATATCAATCCATCCATTTACCCATCCACCCATTCATCCATGAATCGGTCCATCCATTCACACATGCATATATCCAACTAGCTATCGATCCATCTGTCCATCCATCCACTCATTAACCTATCAATTCGTCCATCAATCCATCCAGACATCCATTAATCCATCTGCTCATTAATCCATGCATCCATTAATCCATCCATCCATCCAGCCATTCATTCATCCATCCATCCATCCTTCCATCCATCCATCCATCCCTCCATCTCTCCATCCATAGTCACCCACCGCCTATAGTCACCCACCCATCCATGTTATTTTATTTTATTTTTACGTTTGTATTGTTTCCATTTCAGGCAGCAGTAACCGTAGTAATGATGTACTACGTTTTCGATGTGCAGTATCCTTCGGAACTTGCAAATACGTGCAATTTTCTCCATAGCTGTGTGGGTTGACTTGCCCCCAAAAGGAAAAATTCGTCCAGCGATTCAAAGAAACTTAAACTTGCTGCTTAAAGGATTGCATTGACAGATACTCTGCGTACCAGTTTCAGTCATTATTATTATGCATAAATATGTTATTTAGATTTCCAGTCTGGAGTGGCTAAAGACTGTTATGAACTGACTTCTTCAATAAATTACTATTATTTTTGCTTTCGTTTGAATCTCTGCTTGGTAGTGCATGCTTTTTCATACTGTTATCAGCATAGTGTATATATATTTTTCTTAGTAAAAATCTATATAAAAGATATTATGTTTTGTCTTAAATCTAGCTAGAATCAATCATTTCTATTTACATGCGGCCATAATTTTGAGCATCATGATATTAATTAGAATAATTAAAAGGAAATGAAAATGAGAATAAGCTGAAATTTCCCACGAGTTAGTGGTAGGTTACACTATTGAGCTAAAGCGAAAATGTCCCATAAGTGAGTGGCAGATTCCACCATTGAACTGAAGTGGAAATTTCCCATGAGAGTGGGTCCACCTTTCAAATATGGTGGAGAGTAGCCATGAGCAAGTGGCAGACTCCACCTTTCAGATAGGGTGGAGAGCAAGTGGTAGATTCCACCTTTCAGATAGAGGGAAAAGTTCCCAGTTATGATGGAATATTCCACCTAAAGTCAAGGGTGGAACTGGACCACCTTTGTATAATGGTGGAAATATTTCCACCCTAGGGTGTTGTTTGTGGACCACCAACTTTAGTGGAGATCTCCACCTTTCCCGAAGGGTGGAAAGTACCGATCAGTGAGTGGTAGATTCCACCCTTCAGCTAAGATGGAAAGTTCCCAGTTATGATGGAATATTCCACCTAAAGTCAAAGGTGGAACTGGACCACCTTTGTATAATGGTGGAAATATTTCCACCCTAGGGTGTTGTTTGTGGACCACCAATTTTAGTGGAGATCTCCACGATTGGAAGTTTCTAAAGCAGTAAAAATGTGAAAACTACTGTTTAGGCCTATACTACAGTGGTGTGCAACCTGCGATCGTACAGATACATGTATGCGGCCGTGAGAGGGAGAACTGGTGGCCGTGAGAGTAGGCCTATTAATTCATAATATATTATTTCCATGTCTTAAAATCAACATAATGTGAATAAATGTTGTGCCAGTCTTTCTATCAGTGTATGTATTTCACAACAAGTATTATACCCCTCCACACACACACACCACATAGGCACACACACACGCATGCGCACGCGTGCACATCGATGCGTGCATGTGCATGCACCCGTTGCGAGAGAATGCATCATCTGCTTGCATCCCTGCAGATGTAGCACAGACTAATAATATCCATATCTAGTCTTGGACAGCCAACTTAGCCATTCACTGCGTTATTTTGTACGGGGAAAGCTGAAAGTGAGGTGCCAGGAGAGAGTGGCCAATGAAAGTGACAGTTTACAAATGCATTTGTGTAGGGCTGCATGCAGTATAGGTGGCGTATCTGATGGGGCTCAGCGGTTGATCATGCAGCTGAGTAACTGCTGTAATTAGGTCACCCCTTCATTACTCACCACTGCGAATCGGACAGTAAAACAACATAGGAATTGTCTTCATTCTTCTGTAAACTTTGTGTAAAGCACAATTCCTCTCCTGTCGATTAGCGATGTCTTTGAAGAGAAAGCGAACTTGGGACGAGGAGAAGAGGACCTTCAATGTAACATGTCAGATCACATACCACATAAGGGTAGCCCTAAAAAAACTCACCGGATTTGCCCGAATCCCACGACTAACCTCTGAACTTAATCTGAGGCTACGTCGTAGAGTGGTAGGCTTGGCTACGAGTGTTCTACTCGCATCAGGTTCATCTGGCTCAAAACCAAACTTACTTAGGCTACTTCTCGGAAAGCTGTGGGGGTAGATTCCAGTTTAGTTAGTCTAAGGGACAACTCTCCTACAGCTGCTTCTTGACGTTGCATAAATTAAACTTGTTGTTCTGTCACAGTCTCAAGACTGGCATGCGAGTCTGACTGACTTTCATTTCCAACTGACTCTCGGACAGGGTTTGTAATCTCTCCATTACCTCAACCTGACCGTCGGACATCGATTGTCTAATCTCAGCTTGGCCTTGGGTGATGGAACCCAAGCGTTACAATAATATTTACAGGGCTGAGTTAGGCCTTTGCGAAGGTGTGGTGGGTCTTTGCGTTACCACACTTTCAGTTTCCACATTCTCTTCTTCTCCTAGTCTGATTAAAAGGGCGACATTTTTCCACACTGTCTTCGAGAGTTATAGTTCTACTTTTACGATAAGAAGCATAGATACAAGTTATGACAAGAACATAAAAATATCTATAACTAACATTACTTCTACACAGTAATGCGAACACGTCTAAATAGAAATTTTGCCAATGTAAAAAGGTTTCTAACTCCCCCAAAGTGGCGAAGACAAGGCGATCAGGATGCAGGTTCGATTCCAGAGCGAATTCATTATCCAGAACACACTTCTCGGAATTGAACTTCAGAGAATCGTCCTTCAGACATCCTGCGTATCAATTCATGTCAGCTTAACACATGGGGAAACGCCCCGTTTCTCTGGTTAGGCATCGCTTCTCCTAGGCCGCAACTCCTCGCTTCTTCAGCAACCCCCCTCTGCGAACTTCTTCTGCGTGACTGAGAGTTTTTCTACACTTGCGGACAATCGGATTAGAGCAATGGCGTTCACGACCACTGACCATTCGGACGGGAGTGATAATTATTAAACAATGAATTGGGACGACCACAGCGAGCCTGGCGTACACGTCAAGTCGAACGAGAGCGACTAGACTGAGCAACTCTCTGGCTTATATAGCTCACTTTCGCGGGCGACTTTCGCGCCGGCGGGAAAGTGTGGTAAATCTATCAATCTCCGGTCTACTTCCTCTCGATGCACCTCATTGCCAATCAACGTAAAAACCCACCCTGTCGGCTCTTTCAAGTATGGCAGCGCCTATCATTCCCTGCCGGGGAACCCCTTCCGTCACTCTCTATACTTCTCAGGGCTCAGACAAAGGCTTAGCTTATTCATTGCTGGACTCAGAGAACGTCCTATCTGTACTCTTCCCGGTGTCTGGATATTTGCGGCTTTTCTGACTCAGTTATATATCCCGCGTGGCGTCACCAGCTGCTGCGAGCTGCTGAAAAGAGCTGCTGATGAGTCATCTTCTAGCAGCTGTCGCCCTGTCACGGCAATACCGAGAGTCTTACAGCACTTAACATAAGGAACTAGCTTTTCGAAGAAAGAAACTACTCGATCAAATATAGAATTAATTCAATATATGAAATGACTTTCGGTAACAGATAAACCAGTATAATAATAAAATATTGAAATAATCCTATAATGCACAAACCAAGAAAGGTGTAAGCTCTCATACTAAATTCAAGGAGAATGATAATCATCATCAGCCACGCAATGATTCCAGTAGGCCATGACTCCCACAAGAATGAGGTGTCTGGGTCTGCCCGGATTTATAAAGACTTCATGGTGTGGGTATGTATGGTCACATGGTACATCCGTGCCTACATGTAAAATACGAGTGCATAACCATCTGGCAGAGACGACCGAAAGGGACCCCTGCCCGGTACTATGGGCAAGGGACCTGTCGATAGGACAGTTCGCTTCGGCCGGAAACGGAGATAGTTTTGTCTTATATGATACGCACTGTGTCGAATGATGAAACACACATATTGCTAATACCAAGGGAGAATGGCATGTACTGTATGTGGGTGGCAAACTATTTATGTATCTCCTAGTATCTCTTCTATAACGCCATGATAAAATTACCAACTGTCGAATTGCCCCTTACTGTGAGGTATTGTACCTATTCGGGGCAATTTACTTTGATGGATGGTGCGCTTCTTATCAATATCTGAGGATAATCCAATACACAAATCTCTGTTTTGTTATCTACGAACGATAAGACCTGGAAATGGCACAGATTCTTAATAATAGTGCTGTAATCGTGGAATATGGCGAAAAAGCATGATGTTGCACTAAAATTAAAATGTCAACCGATATCTGATCCAGGTATAAGAATTATTGTGCAGATTCGGCGAAATAATCCATCTGGTTGGAGATTAAAATTGACTGAGTTGTGGTCTGCAAGTGTGGAATAAGCAGATGAATTAGATAAATGAACTGGAAAATGAGCACTGTGTTAGCATGAAGAATCATGTTGTGGCTGTCAGTCATGGAAAATTTGTCGGTGATATAGAGGTACGAATCATTACGAAGAAACAAAAAGTTATGATGGTTGTAATAGAAATTGGGGTCTTGCTGGAGAACTCTTACCCGGGATATTTTTCTGATAAAGTGTAATCGATATCTTAAATGGTTTCTCTAATCTGCGAAGGAGAAATAAAAGTGGAGGGTAAGAAACCAGCGATCAAACTCTCGACAGCTTGTGAGAATTTCTGCACCTGACTTTGTAATAGGACAAAATCAAAAACAGTGGAAAACATTTGGTATATAATAAAAATTGAGATCTGTTCGATCCACAGTCGATCTGATGTAATGGTTCCTAGAATGTTGTCAAAATTTGTCGTGCGCTGTTGTGCCAAAGAAATGAAGGAGGACATGCGCTCAGTATAATTGCGTTGAAATCCAGTTATGACATCGGTTTGGGACTTACTAATGGCTTGTTTGTGTGAAGTAACAATTTGGAGATCCTGCTCTGTAGCGGTGACAAATAAAGAGTTTTACAGTTGTCCAATAAAAGGGAACAATGACCGTTTGTTCTTGGTAAAATTGTTTGGTAGAGGAGCATTGGGTAACATGGCGAAAGCTGCCTGACCGTCAGACATTGATTGTCTAATCTCAGTTTGCCCTTGGGTGATGGAACCCATGCATTCCAATAATATTTTCAGGTCGGAGTTCGGCCTATCCGAAGGAGTGACGGACTTTTGAATGACCACACTTTATGTTTCCGCTTCTTCTTTCTGATTAAAGGTTACGACAATTTTCTGATCATTAAAATGACAATGACTAACATTACTTCTACACAGTAATGCGAACACGTCTAAATAGAAATATTGACAATGTAAAAAGGTTTCTTACTTAACTTCCCCAAAGTGAGCTTTGGAGACAAGGCGACCGGGATGCAGGTTCGATTCTAGAGCGAATGCAATATCCAGAACAGACTTCTCGGAATTGAACTTCAGAGAATCGTCCTTCAGACATCCTGCGTATCAATTCATGTCAGCTTAACACATGGGGAAACGCCCCGTTTCTCTGGTTAGGCATCGCTTCTCCTAGGCCGCAACTCCTCGCTTCTTCCGCGACTCCCCTCTACGGACTTCTGCTGCGTGACTGACAGTTTTTCTACATAAGTCTTGCGGACAATCGGATTAGAGCAATGGCGTTCACGACCACTGACCATTCGGACGGGAGTGATAATTATTAAACAATGAATTGGGACGAACACAGCGAGCCTGGCGTACACGTCAAGTCGAACGAGAGCGACTAGACTGAGCAAGTCTATGACTTATAATTATAGCTCACTTTCGCGGGCGACTTTCGCGCCGGCGGGAAAGTGTGGTAAATCTATCAATCCCCGGTCTGCTTCCTCTCGATGCACCTCATTGCCAATCAACGTAAAAGCCCACCCTGTCGGCTCTTTCAAGTATGGCAGCGCCTATCATTCCCTGCCGGGGAACCCCTTCCGTCCCTCTCTATACTTCTCAGGGCTCAGACAAAGGCTTAGCTTATTCATTGCTGGACTCAGAGAACGTCCTATCTGTACTCTTCCCGGTGACTGGATATTTGCGGCTTTTCTGACTCAGTTATATAGCCCGCCTGGCGTCACCAACTGCAGCGAGCTGCTGCAAAGAGCTGCTGATGAGTCATCTTCTAGCAGCTGTCGCCCTGTCACTGCAATACCGAGAGTCTTACAGCACTTAACCTAAGGAACTAGCTTTTCGAAGGAGGAAACTACTCGATCAAATATAGAAGTAATTTAATATCTGAAATGAATTTCGGTAACAGATAAAAGAATATAATAATAAAATATGGACATATAATCCACAATACACATACCAAGAAAGAAGTAAGCTCTCGTACTGAATTCAAGGCGAATGATCATCATCATCAGCCACACAACGATTCCCGTAGGGCATGGCACCCACAAGAATGACGTGATCTGGGTCTGCTCGGGCTTATAAAGACTTCGTGGCGTACGTAGGCTATGGTCAGGTGGTACATCCGGGCCTAAGATGCGATTGCACAACCATCTGAGCAGTGTGATTTTCCTTACAGATTTTATTTTAGTTATAGTTACAGTTATAGTTAATGATTTTTTATTTTAGTTATAGTTATAGTTATAGTTAGTATTATTTTTTAGTTATAGTTATAGTTATAGTTAATAGATTTTTATTTTAGTTAATTTTAGTTACTACTTAGTTACAATAATTAAGGCTACAAGTAAAATAGCGCGTATTAACACGCTGTTTCACAATTTGCTCAGAGCTTTGAAAGCCTTTGAAGCATGGGTGCATTCAGCCTCATGAATACACGAGTTTCCAAAGTAACTGACAAATTGCATAATAAAAATATCATTAACTATAACTATAACTATAAAAATAAAAATATCGCATTTTTTCGTTCTCATTTATGTTGATTCATCCATATTGCACTTCCTATTTTTATTTCTTGTATTAACGAAAATAAAGATGAATTTTCGTTAGTGTTATTTTCGTTATAGTTATAGTTATAGTTAATGACATTTTTTAGTTATAGTTATAGTTATCGTTAACGAAATCATTTTATTTTCGTTAACGAACATTTTCGTTATCGTTATCGTTAACGAGAATCACACTGCATCTGAGAGAGACGACCGAAAGGGACCCATACCCCGGACGCATGGGCCAGGGACCAGTCGATAAGACAACTCGCTTCGGCCGGAATTGGAGATAGCTTTATCTGATATGTCAAGCACTGTGTCGAATGATGAAACACACATATTGCTAATACCAAAGCAGAATGGCATGTATACATGTGGGTGGCAAACTATTTATGTATCTTCAGGTAGGCCCTATATCTTCTATTATAGCGCCATTATAGATCTAAAAATGGCGACTGCAAGCTATCCTTAATGTGGGTAATATTACCACATAAACCAAAATGTTATATTTCCACCTGTAGCAAGGTTCGCCGGGGCGACAGCTCTAGTCGACCTCCAGATCCGAGGCCTTCTCTCCAATTCGTTACCTCGCACTAACCTAAGACTCTTAGTACAAGATTACATTACCAGAGACACACCATACACTGTCGAGCGTAGTTTGCGTTTGCGATGAGAAAACATCTCCCTGCAAACAACATCCGTATTTTGCTCTGTCTAACAACGCTTGGTTGTATTATTAGATTGATCGGTCCAACGAATGGCAGAGCGTTTAATACTGCTGCGTTTATTATTATTCTGAATATGAATGTCCATCGAAGATGTTTGACCTTCCTGGAACGTAATCGATTACGAAAGAGCAATAATTTGTTGATTATGAAAGGCATGATGATTACGACATGGCTACAACTGGATAAGATTCTAGTCTGCTCAAAACAAAAGTCTGTAGTGTGTCTGCTCAGTACTATGATCCAGGCCTAGTCTGGACTGATCATTATGTTTACTAGGTAATTCACTCCGGATACGGAATGGACGATGGGGAATTACTACCTACGTAACTAGCTCTTATAGAGATAAATCATGATGATTATTAAGCATTTAATTAAACATGAACATTAAGGAACAGTTATACAGTTAATGACGTTTACACAATTAAAGTTAATATAATAATAACGACGACAGTCTGACTATGAGTTACGTTGTCAATAATAATGATAATAATAATAATAAGAATATAAGTTTACTTATAAAACAATGAAGTGCTTCACCAACCGGAATCCAAAGATTACCCCAACAGTTACTAACCCAATTACCCCTTCGACTAAGACCCGAACAGGCACCGAACAAGCACCGTTCCTAGAAGCAAAGCCGGTTTTATGGGAGCTTCCTGGAAGGTAACTGCAATGCCAGCCAATCAGAGAAGAAGCCCAGCCCAAGTTACCACTACTTTGCCTGTCAGAGATAAATGCTTAGCCAATGCCAGGCAGGCCCACACTACCAGCCTCAGTTGGAATTGTAATGCCTAACCCAACAACTACTACTCATACGTTATTATCATTCCCATATTTATACTTAAACCCATTTAACCTAGCCTATATTAAGAATCTAACCTCATGATAGTACTATCACACAGTTAAATGTTAGATTAAAGATATTAAAACTGAATTCAATTTAAGTGCTTTATTAAATTAGACACCCGTTGTCAAAGTTTACATGGGAACTATTTTAGCTTCACAAGAGCAACTCACTTAGACTAGGTTAGTAATGATGATGATTAGAATGTTAAACATAATAATATCAGGCAATAAAATAATAATAATTAAACCCGTTACTTATCTTAAGATAACCTTTCTCTTCCTATCCTCTGTTCGATGATCTGATTCCTTCGTTCCTTCCCCATCTTCCTCGTTCGTCTTCTCCAGCAACCGACTCGGCTGTTGTTCTTGCCTGCGACTGATTCTCTCCAGCGTCCGATCGACAGTTCTTGATGTCTGACCATCTCGGCTGAGGTTCTCGTCGCACTGTCCTCGTTTTCTCTCTGCCTGCCGCTTAAATTATTTCTCCTAAGCAGCTTTCTACCTGAATCTCTTCCTCCAAATTCCTCGTTGATCCTCCCCTAATTCTCTGGTCAGTCGGTTACTAGCACATCCTATTCCTGACTCATTTCTTTGTCTGCTTACTGCTCGCTCTAGCTTACCCAGTGAAACTATTTTTATCTAAGCGGCTTCTGCCGAGTCTATGTGTACATCTACCTCTCACTAATAACCTGTTGCCTGGTCAAGCTGTGCTTGCAGTGGTAGCAGTGCTTTCCCCTCAAGCTGTACCTCGATACCTGATCTATCCCTGTTACTTAGACTACCTTGAAATAATTCTATTAATAACTCAGCCTGACCAACACAGTACACTATATTCCCTGACTTCTACAGCCTATTTCTACTCTGTCATACTTCCCCGTCGTCCCCAGCTCAGAGCATCTGTAATAACCATGCAACGTGATTTCCCTGTAAGAAGTTAAGTACGATACAATGGTTCATATAAAAAATTGTACAAGGGGTTGAGGTGATCAAAGAATGCCGTCGGAGCGTCGATCTAGGGCTTCTGAAGATAGTCGTTGACGAGTAAGGCTCCCTCTTAGGTTGACGAAGCCACAAGGTCGTAACATTCAGTGTAAGAGTGAGATGAGATTTTCCTGTGTTGAAGTGGAATACGTCGCATATCTGGAAGAGCGGTAAAGAATTGTCTCGATGTATGACTCGTGATCTTGACCAGATCAAAAGTACTGTAGGACGTTTTCATTGGATAGATTGTGAGTGCATTTTGTTGACAGATATCGTGATCGTAGAATCTAACGTATGGGAATGCGTCGTCGGACTGAGTCAGTGAGGGAAACCGTGTAGATAGCATGATGGTATTTTAACTCATCGGCTGAAGAAACAGGAATCGGACTTAGGCGTTACCGATCTGTTTTTGTTAGTTATCTGCGATGTAGCCTGGTCAAGAAGGGTGACCAGACGACTGAATGTCTCTGGCAAGTACGAGTGTGATACTAATTGATCTCACGGTACACGCCAAGATAAACGAGAAGACAGCGTCCAGTCTCAAGATTAAGGCAGTACATACTCAGTGATTGTCACGATTACTACCAGCTTCTTTTCCAGTGTCTAGTAGACTGCGGTTGATGATGAGATGAATACTATACGACGTTGTAGAGGTGATGTTCTTGGTAGCAAAGCTGGCACTGATTCATGAAGTCGAAGGTCTGTTGGTGATTCGTCGCTGAGGAGCGTGGTGATGAGGATGTCGCTGAGTTGAGTGAAAATGTGTTTGAGCGATGCGCTAACGACGACATGCTTATGGTCTGGGGAAATGGACTATAAACTTAACTTCTTATCCACTTAGTCAACATATTAACAACAACATTACTATTCCAATTGATGATTCACACTAGCGTGTTCAAAAGTGTTTAAAAATTTCAAGGCAGACATTATACCAATCGATAGTAACCCGTTGCCTGGTCAAGCTGTGCTTGCAGTGGTAGTAGTGCTTTCCCCTAAAGCTGTACCTCGATACCTGATCCATCCCTGTTACTTAGACTACCTCGAAATAATTCTATTAATAACTCAGCCTGACTAACACTATATTCCCTGACTTCTATAGCCTATTTCTACTCTGTCATAGTACTATCAGATAGGTCATCTTTACCTATCTATGAAGTCGTATCCTTCTGTATACACTTCTTTATTTCATTCTCTGCGAATGTCTCTTGACGGTTTAATTGCACATGATTGATCAACCTAAGCTAACGATAATGAGATAGCTACGATGATGCAACAACTTCAAGAACTCTTATTCTAGACTTCTCAAGAATAACGCTCCGTGTCTGCTGAACACTAGACATGACAGTCTAATGCAGAATGTCCATACAGTCTAAGCTGCTGGCCTTCCTGACCGTACCACTGATCAATGAACTACCGACTGCCTGCGTCTTCTCTACACTATACAGACTCAATTATCCTAAGGCCTTGGGAAGCTCCTTAAGTAGTAAGGGAAGCCTCTTGATTGGTTCGACCAACCCTGAGTCCAAAGATTGACACCATAAGTAACCATATCAAAGGTGTGGCTTCAGTTAAACCTTACCTATTATATACTAACCCATAAACTATAGTTCCTTCAAGTGAGGGCGGGACCTTCCCAGAAGATTCTGGAATCTAACAGCTGGTGTCCATCTATTATCTTCCTCGAATGATATTAAATTCTCAAAGCGGTCTGCCTATGAAGACGGTAGACCAGCGCTCTTTAGAAGTCGATGGTGGACTACAGTAATAACTCTTTCATCGGAACGTTGTCATACATGTCCTCTTCTTTCATTTCCTATCTATAGGCACCATGACCTGCTGCTTCTATGACTGGTATATTATGTCTGCGGTCAGTAGGTTACTGGTAATGCAGGCCTAGATTCAGTTGTCAGAATTTTAAGACTAATGTAGTGGATTAAAGGGTTGACGTGGGCATGTAATGTTCTACATGCGTAATGTAGTCAGGCACTGCTTACGAGTTAGGCCTTCGTGATGATCGTTCGTTGCCACGGTCCTGACCATGCACGATGAGACCGGCATGATGGTTACTCGTGCCTCGGCCAAGACCCGGGCCAAGGCCCAAAGGCCGTTGACGATTGAGGACTCCCAGAAGAGATTAATGTAGTTTATTATAGAATCATAAAACAGTACAATGATGTCGAACAACAAACTCTGTAGCCTACGTTCAACAGTTCAGTCTGACGGACTGACTTGTCTGAACTCTTTGCTTTGATAGTCTGATCTCTTACTAATAAGACAGCGTTTATATACACGGAACAAGTAGCTGGGCTGGGTGGTCGATGCAGTCAAGAAGGCCGAGTTTGGTAAGTTAATCAGAAATACTGCCTTACTCATATCCGTGCCTTGTCTAGTCCGTCTCACTGTCTCTCTCTATCTATCTTTGCCTGTCTGCTTCCATCTGTCTGTTGGCACTTAGTCAGTCGGTCTGTAGTCAGCGGCCTGGCTTGTCACCACCCTCTACGGCTTGAGTGTCCGAGTCTGTGTCTGGGTGCACTAATGATATGGTGCCAGAGAAGTCAACCCCATCACTAATATACGAATGTTCACTGGCTATGTAAAGCTAAGTTACTTTACATTACCTTCCACAACCTATTATAATATTACATTAAAATTGGACTGTGTGATTGTAGAACTACTATAATTCACGTGGGTCTGATATTGCAGCATTTACGACAAAGTCTTCAGCCCACGCACGTCTTGCTGGTCCGGTTCATGATTGGTCTGTTACTTTGAGACTTCCACCATGGATCCAGGGAGTGATATATGAAATGCCTACTGAATGTGTGCCTACCTTGCCTAATCAGTCATACTCTGGTTCAGCAAGACAATGAACTATGCAGAAGACGAGTCTATTTAGATGAAGCTAAAGCAACACCGGTGTAAAATCCATTATCGTTGGAAGCTATCTTCTCTCTGAGTGACCTGATACTCTGGAGGATATGTCTTAGAAATCACCGGGACTTTAGATGTAGCGAAGTTATTGACTGTATCTGGAGATTGTCAGTACTTCCCATCCCATTATTTTCAGGCCATCAGCTTCACAGGCTCCCTCTGCCATTGACTTATCTAAGTTTATAATTGCCTTAATAACTAAATGAACGGCGTGATGGTGCCAAGAATGAAAAGACTGTTCTGATGCACACCTAGAGCAAGTTGTATAATTATAGCTCAAAGTGTCAATACTTATCTTTCAACCTAACCCCTAATGCGCTGATAGAGATTGTACACCATACCAGTTTCATGGTTTTTCACAAACTTTTACAAGGCTGACCAACATATAGACCCCTAACCTCTGTATGCAGTAACGCAGACGGCAACGACCTATAATTATAGTCTCACAATATATTTGGCTAGTTTCAATGGCATAATTTATACAGGAAAAAACAGTTATCTCTTTAACGCTTAACCTGACAGCATTTTGTCCCAACCGTCACATAAGCCGTCGTTTCATAATGTGCTCTGAAGGTAAAATGCCTGCGTTTGGTGCCTTAAAGAGTGGCAAAAATCAATTCAGACACCTCCTACAGTTTGAGTCAGTGAATTGCATAAACTCGCAGCGAATTGCATAAACTGGCCGTGAATTGCATAAACTGGCCGTGAATTGCATAAACTGGCCGTGAATTGCATAAACTGGCACTTTAGCCTACGAGGCAATATGCCCCAGAGATTCGAACACACGTACGTGTTCATATAAATACGAACCTATCTGGAAGGATAAGCAATTTTCTATAATTCAAGATCCATCCAAATCCTATTAGACTTCAAATGTCAGAATGGTTCACTTGCGATCTTCGGGACAGCCGACGTTCGTCAAACCCCTCTATTGTCAGTTTTCTAGCTCTTCTTTCCTATTTATACAACTTGAAATTAAATATAAATGCGTCTGGCTAAGTCATCTATATTGCGATTTCTGCTAGCTCTTGAAAGTCATAGATTTCTGACAGGATTGGCCAGAGGAACGATTGTCTGATCCTATTTGTCTCGCCATTTCTATTACATTGAGCAGTTTCAGTTCATTTTCTAATTGTGTAGTAGGCCTACCTATAATATCACTTGGCTTTTCCATTTTATGACTGGCTGTTTTGCTGGAAGTAACAATTCTACTGTCGACAGCTGCTCTACTAAGTTGATATTCTGCTTTTCGTGATATCACCAGAAATCCACATTTTCTAGTCACAGCTCACTCCAGATTGTGCTTTGTCTTAAGCACTTGCACTGTTTAGTTGCACGTGTAGTTTACATAACCGTCACACCTTCCAGCTGGTAACTTGGAAACGACAGCTTTATTTATCAATTTTAGTTATTTAAAATGCATTTATAATCCTCTGTACACTCGAATGGGGTCTCGAAATGAACTGATCAAGTCTTTCTTTTTTCTTTGACTCTGAAAGCTGACTGACTATCAGCCAGAAATGTCAGCGGTAGATGAACGCAGCTGGAAAGCAGGTGATACTGATTCATTCCACTCCTGCGTCACATCATTCATCGAAATGAATACTGTAACAAACTGAAGCCCATAAGCTGAACTTTTCGCCGTCTTTCTTCCTACACGCTTTCCAGATCCACCACGTAGACTTGCGCTCTGAGTCCCCTGCCATCGGATAGCACACGTGATCTTTCGTTTCTTATGGTCAACAAGTTTCTCCCAATCATTCGCTCTCTGAAGACAGATTGTGTCAAGCGGTGTTAAATGGACTTGAATCTTCCTTTATCGTATATTGTCATTGTCTTCTTTAACGAGCATAGGTTCCCCGAATTGATACGAGATTATGAACTGAGCATGTTCGATGATAACTAAAGTTACGATGATGAAGAACAACAACGACGTATCATAATAATTTAACTGCCCCAGCGGATGATTTGTTCCGTTCACGAAGCTGCACCTTGATGTCGTTCACATAACCACGAACATGCCTTTGCCCGCGTGTGAAAAAAATAGCAGAAGAACATAATGATTAGTAAAAACAGATCTGAGTTTAAATCGTTGCATCGAAGAAATTTTGAAGTTGGATGCCAAATATACAGGACGATTAGTCTGCCTATTAGCAATCGCAAAATGAGGCCATGTAATTTGAAGTTGTGGATTAAACCATCGAAACACAGAAACATGGGTACATAAATTAGTACCCGTGGTGAGGTATAGTCAGAACCTGGTACAGTTTTAAGGTTAAAGAGAACCAAGTACCGTTCACTTTTACTTCCAGCAAATATCAAACTCTGAGCTAGAGTGAGTCTTTCTATGTCGGTAACGGAAAATTTGTTCGGAACCGCTGACCGTATATTCCGAACCTCTATACGTGAACTCATTCTTAGCATTATTGGGTACCATTAACAATAATGTACTCGATTCTTTGTACTGTTCAAGTCCATCCAAATCCTTACTTTCACCATGTGGCAGTAACTTTTCTGGGTTCATACATTTTCTCAAAAGTTCATCTTGTTCCGTTTCTTTACAGATGCTCATGTCAGAAAAAATTCACATTGTTCATTGCGTTTTAGTAAAACATTTAAATCGTTCATCTACGGCAGATTGTGCTTTGTCTTAAGCACTTGCACTGTTTAGTTGCACAAGTAGTTTACATAAACCGTCACACCTTCCAGCTGGTAACTTGGAAACGACAGCTTTATTTATCAATTTTAGTTATTTAAAACGCATTTATAATCCTCTGTACACTCGAATGGGGTCTCGAAATGAACTGATCAAGTCTTTCTTTTTTCTTTGACTCTGAAAGCTGACTGACTATCAGCCAGAAATGTCAGCGGTAGATGAACGCAGCTGGAAAGCAGGTGATACGGACTCATTCCACTCCTGCGTCACATCGTTCATCCAAATGAAAACTGCGACAAAGTGGTCCACAAGCTGAAGTTCTCGCCGTTTTCTGCCTACACGCTTTCCAGATCCACAACATAGACTTGCGCTCTGAGTCCTCTGCCATCGGGCAGCACACGTTATTCTGAGAGCTTCTGTTCTTCCTCTGAAGAAAGTAGAATTGCCTCCATTTGTTGCCCTCGTTCGCAGTTTTATAGGCTAGCTATGTTCTGAGGAACGCATCGATGGAACTCAAAATCTTTGCTATAAAGACCTAATGAAGGATTAATTAACCAGTGACGTAATTTAGAAACGCCCATATTGGAAGCATTTAAAGAACAGGCCTATATTATAGCTTACATGAACCCATGATACAACGGCATCATATGGCGCAGGGCCTTATGCATTATGACATAACTAACGCCTGTCTATTAGTAATACCGCCCAATTTGGAAATCCTGACCGTTTCCGGTGTGCTAAACGTTAGCTCATCCTCTAGCGCCAACGATTCATTAAGTTCGGTATCTGAGTTTGTTGTTGCCTTTGTCGGCGGCATCTGTTTTATCGACATCGGTTTATCGAAACTAAACGCCAGCAGCAATCAATCAACGACGACGACGATAAGGTTGAAAAGCCTCAGGACAGCATATATGACAACGTGCTGAGTAAAAGAATGACTCTGACTAAGAAATTCATCGGTGGATGAAAGCAGCTTTTGTTTCTGTCATTCAGTAGATCTCGTTGAACCTGATCCTCTTATGAATTACTGAACGCCACATATGCTGCAGTCGTGTAATATGCTTAATCTAATGCAGACATAGCTAGAATTCCCAAACATTTCCACTGATCTAAAGCTTTGAGCGTAGGCTACTGCTTGGCAGAATAATTCGGCAAACAGGGCTGGCTGCAGCAGTCAACACAGCTGTTGGCGGCCCTTCCCGTTAAATGGTAACCTCTTCGATAACTAGCTCAATTAACGAGCTGGAAATCGTCCCACTCAATAGTGGCTGAGGATTCAAAATTCCAGAAATTGAAACTTGATTGCACGAAATATTGCCTGCGGTTACATAATCTGAAGGGCAACTTGCCTCTGTTTGCACCTTTACAGCCATGCAACGGTTATTAGCCTTCACTTCCAAAACACAGTAAAATCAGTCGTAACAATGACACTCTGTGAACGACAGCACCACAGTTGCTTACCTATGTAAAGCAATATCAAAGACGCAATTAAATTACTTAAGATCCACGACGGGATAGTTGAGTCAAGAGCAGGAAGAAGAGGTGTAGTAGTGCGAAGGTTGTCGTGTTTGGCTTTCTTTGTGATTTGGTTGACTTGACTACAAAGGGATGTTGGCATCGCAGTTTTTAAACGTTGTTCGATTTTTGTTTACCGTCTGGCCAGTGTTTCCATTTTTCAGACACACATGTAAAAATCAATCAATCATCAATCAATATTCATTAGGCTAATTCAGAGTTAAAGGTTGTCTAAGACGCAAAGCTCTCATCTATTATGTCCACTGCATCGACGTTGAAGATGATTCATCTTCGCATTACTTTGGCATTGTTCAGTTGATACACTGATCTGTATTGCACGAATACACACTCTTGATAACTTACCACGTCCCAGAAACAGTTCCAGCTTTTCAGAGAATTTGTTGTTGACCGTACCCGACCCGTACTCAAAAGCCTATATGATGCAGTGTTGCCATCCACCATAATTTGATGTGAGAAAACTCAGAACTAGTAATATTAGCGTCTTACATAAATATTACGACGGCTGATTACAACACGATGTTCAAAGACAGGCTTCGTGTGCACAGCAAAAATTGTTGACGTAGGTTTATCAGTAAAGCTTTTGGTAGGCAACCATAATTATTACTCTGTCAGCTATGGCATGAATTCCTGCAAATAGAGCAGTTATACACGACTCATGTCTGAAGAGTCTGGTGCTTCACTACCGAAGATAAAACGTCTAACTTACGCTCCTCTATACTTTATGCCTCTCACTGTAGTTGGGCTTTTAAGAACTGTCGCAGCCTCTTTTTAACTATAGGCCTAATTATACATCTATGTGCTGTCTAATTTACACATGGTAGTCTTCCCCACGTGCTTTCATCGCGTTGCCATACCTGTGGGAACCTACCTACCTCGGCTGGTTATGTTGCCTAGGGTTAACAGCGTGCCATATAGGGTTGATAATATATGTTTCTAATACCATTCGTTCTCTATTTCTTTGCAAGTCAATTCTGCACCTTTGTTTTTGCCCTCTTCCGTGCAACTTTCATCCGCCTTTCCTGGCTTCTCTTTAGCCTGGGTTCCATGCCAGGTCGACTTTTGCCACTGAATTCCTACCACGGTAGTTATGTTGCTTTCCTTAGTAATTCCAGGTCATCAGTGCCTAATTGAAGTGTCTTAGAGTGTGTATAAGTGTGGTTGTACGTCGAAGCGGTGTTAAATGGATTTGAATGTTTCTCTATCTGTTGTTGTCATTGTCTTCTTTAACGAGCATATGCTTCCGTAAGGTGTATAGTCGAAATGCATTTTAGTAGTCAGCTCAAAATCTCTCTTCTTCCTCCCCTCTTCCCTGAAACGACGTCCTTCTTCTTTCTCAACTGCCGCCCCGTTGTCCTCTTGCTTCGCCTATTTATGAGGGATTCGTTTGTGTTTAACGTCCATCACTAGATAGTCTCTGGCTTGGAATTTCCCAGTAAGTAGGTTGAATTATGCTTAGCCTTAACCTATTCTGAGCTCGTTTGAGTGGATGGAGTTAAGCTCTTACAGAGACTGTATTATGTGAGTGACCAATCAGGTGTCGTTTACTTATTCTTCTGTGTTGCCTAGTGTGAAGATTCACATCTAAAATATATTCTATGTCTGATGCAATTGTGTTACTAGTGTTGTGGCTCTGCATAATGAATACGATGATAATGTGTTGTAATGTATGATGTAAATTAACAGCACTACAGTGTCGTATTGCTGTGTAATACCTGTAATTGCTTTTGAGTTTGTCATTCGATCCCTGGTTAGAGAAACGAATGAGGACACTTAGTTTAGTGTGACGTTGAAATCCAGCCAGCAAATCGGATCGTGAACTAGAAATGGCCTGAACATGTGAAGAAACCAGTTGTATGTCTTCTTCGGTGGCTGTGCCAAATAAAGATCGACTAAGCTGACCAATAAAGGGTGCTAAAGATCTTTTTGGTTCAGCGAGGTTAGTCGGTAAAGGAGAATTCGGCAGGATGTCGTCAGCTTTCTGAAGTTCTCTTTTAGTTGTTGGTTAGAGACTGTAAAGTTTAAGGTTTGATCCGTTACTGCAGGGAATTCAGCACAAAGACGCTTGAAAATGTTTAATGAACACCATTCTCGTACAATTGACACACTGGGTATGGTGGGAAGTACATAGTGAAAAGTATGTTTCCAAAGTCGTGAATTCGGGTAGGTGATTTCTTTCGATTGAAAAGAGACACCGTAATTTAAGTCATATTGCTTTCCTGATTAATTCCAATGTCAGTCATCAGTGCCTAATCGAAGTGTCTTAGAGTGTGTATAAGTGTGGTTGTATGTCGAAGTAGTTGTTGATATCGTCTGCGCTGAGGGAGGATGGAAGGTTGTCGTGTTTGCCTTTCTTTGTGATTTGGTTGACATTTTTCCAAAGAGATGTTGGCATTGCATATTTCGACGGTGGTTCGCGGATCGTTGAAGCAATTATACTGACTTCGTAGGTCACGATGCTTGTCTTCTGAGAATGGAACCTCGACTGCACAGAATTTGCTGAAGACTCTCAACATTAATGTAGTTCCTCGGAGCCTCAGATCACGTGACTCTACATGTGTCACTCCGAGGTTGACTGGGACGCAGATATTCTCAATTATTTAACGTATGTCTGTCAAACTTTCATTAGGCAACCTATAAGCCTACTCTGTCAACTATGGCATGAAGTCCTGTATATAGAGGGTTTGCACACGACTCATGTCTGAAGTGCCTGCCCTGAGTGTCCTCAGCTACGCTCTTGTACTGTAACAGACGTCTTTTGTCGAAGCCTTGGTTGAAATTATTGGAAAAATGATCCGCCCAATTGCGGACCAGTGAATGACATGCTGGTCGAAACAATATGAACGTATCGCTGCCCATACAACAAACCAGACCCTCTCTACTGTCGAATTTGTTTGTGAATGGTAAAACGAAGTGACCATGCATGCGTTGAACTTTGCATAAGTCTTACACAATTTTAAACGTTTGCATAAGTCTTCCAGAATTTTGGAGAGAAAACCTCTATCACTCAATAGCGACTGCTCCGTACCAAATCTAGTAGTAATAAATATGGTCGGACAGCACAGTAACGGTGCACTGGTCTTTCCCTATGTGATGCGTGTAAAGGTCATATACATCTAGGCTATTACATTACCTCGCAGAAGATGCACATCATATAATAACTAGAGTCACCAATGGCAGGTTCTTAATACAATAATGGGGTGAATTCTAGGCTGAATGAAAACGAAACACAATATGAATGAAGCAATGATCACTAACTTCGTCAGTCACCATGATCGTCTTCTGAGAATGGAACCCCGACTGCGCTGAATCTGCCGGGGACACTCTACATTAAAGTCACACTTAGGAGCCTCAGATCACGTGACGTTACCTGTGTCACTCCGAGGTTGGTTTGTCGCCCGGAATCAACCAATGAAATGCTTCCTAGGTGTGAACGATCCGCGATAACAGCAAAGGAGCTGATGAATAATTAATTAAGCCGAGGTTAAATACGATCTGAGAACGCCTATATTGGAACCCTTATCCGAATACATTATGAGATAAATTATTTTGACTCATGATTTAGCTACATTATAATTTAATGTGAGAAAACTCAGAATTAGGGCTAATATTATCGTCTAACTTAAAATATTACGGCGGCCGATTATAACACGATGAAGACAGGCTGGTGTGTGCGCGAGCAAAAATTATTGACGTAGGTCTATCAATATTTCATTGGGCAACTTCATAGCCTGTCAACTATGGCATGAATTCCTGTATATAGAAGGGTTGTACACAACTCATGTCTGAAGTGCCTGCGCTGAGTGTCCTCAGCTACGCTCTTGTACAGACGTCTATTGTCGAAGCCTTGATTGACATTATTGGAAAACTGATCCGCTCAATTGCGGACCAGTGAGTGAATATACATGGATACGATTAGCAACAGAACTTGCCGTGTCTAAGTGTCCTCTTTGGATGAGGATGCTGTTTTAAAGCAGGCTCCAGATCATGTCTGACGTCTGGCTCAAAATCCGGCTCCAAATACAGTTGGTGTGTAAAAAGCATGGGCGACATACACCATAGGGTTCGTGGGTACCTCCGACAACCTGTACAAACAAACATTGTATAAATATAGCATGGATGATATAGTACTGTAGGATGAGATATGGTCCTGTCCAAATTTTTATTAAATGGGATAGATAGGAAATAATGTAAAATTATAACTCGTTGATGCACACACACTTAGAAAAATAGGAAACTTTATGGCAATATGGAAATCACGAGCACCTATCTCCACTGATCCACTACATAAGAACAAGACATCATGACCGATGTAATAATACGCGGGATCTAACTGTATATGCTTGGCTATTTCAGACAAAGTAAGCCTAGAGGCTGATATAAATGTAGCAGGTATAAATCCTGAAGTAAGTAATTTCAGTTGTTGAACCTGGTCTTGGAAAATGAGATAAGCATAAATCTTAGAGAACAGATGAAACAATTACACATCAAAACTGCAATTGTGCTGTTGAATCCATTGCTGTTGTTCTCAAATGGAATCAGACAAATCTACATACATGTACTGGTGCTGTAGAATCTGTTCGAAATCAGCGAACGTGACCTCCGTGAGTGTCGTAAATGAAGACATGCGTTTCGCGTGAGTTTGCAATCCAGACAACAACTCAGATTGAGATTTACGGATAGCTTGTATATATATGAGAGGTCAATACTCTAACATCTTCTTAAGTAGCTGTTCCGAAGAGTGCACTCGCTAATTTACCTATGAAAGGCAAAAGTGACTTCCTGCGTTTTGCTGAGTTAGTAAATAATGATGGTAATACCACATGTTTCAATGGTATGCAACACATTTAAGCAATACAATTGGCTTGTTGCACATAAAACACATCAACACACGATACTGAAATACGTCAACAAGCATGAATGCATTGTCGTTGTTGTAATATGATGAAGTTGATACACTGTGAGGCCGAAATTTAAGTACGGAATACGTTGGTTTCGTCGTAGTTGATGTATATACACAAATGTATGTTTCTATATGTATATATTTATGTGTATACTATACATGTATATAGATGTATGTGTTATGTACATGTATATATATGTATTTACGTATATATGTACTTATGTATGTCTATATATATGTATATTTATATATGTATATGTACATATATATGTATATATGTATGTAGGCCTATAGGTATGTGTAAGTATACATATATGTATGTATGTACATAAATTATGTTTGTGCATGTATATATATATACATTATGTATGTATATGCATGTATATACATACATATATGTATCTAGCTATAAATATGTATATATTTATGTATTTAAATATGCATAAATATTAAATACATAAATACATGTATACATACATGAATACATATATATACACATATATACACACACAAACATATATATGTATATGAAGAGATTGCCATGTGGTAACCTAGACAGCTTACTTTCAAAGTATCAAGAGCTTACCATGTGGTAACCTAGACAGCTTACTTTCAAAGTATCAAGAGCTTACCATGTGGTAACCTAGACAGCTTACTTTCAAAGTATCAAGAGCTTACCATGTGGTAACCTAGACAGCTTACTTTCAAAGTATCAAGAGCTTACCATGTGGTAACCTAGACAGCTTACTTTCATAGTAACCTGTGCAGGATACTATAAAGGTGGCCAAAAGGTATCTGCCTGGCGGACAAGCCCAAGTAAGCTTAAGGTTACCATCTGATAAGGTTCGGGTTTAGAGTGTAGCTATAGGCTGCGTGGCGCAGCTTATAAATAACAATAATAATATCTTTTCTTTAATTAAGCGCCTGACAAACGCACTGCGCAGTACATTTACATGTCATTCAATTGAATTCATCTTAACTAGCCTAGTTAACTACTAACAGAGCAGACAGCCTGCAATACATGGCGCTAATAGCAGCCTACAAAGCATATCCGCCCTACGGGGCTCGAACTTGGTACCTCTCGCTCTCTACACTAGTTGTTATCCAATGCGCTATCGGGCCCCCCAAAATGCTAGTAGGCTTCTATCACACATAGGTCTTCGGGTGCATGTTTAAAGATTCATCCATCCATCCATCCATCCATCCATCCATCCATCCATCCATCCATCCATCCATCCATCCATCCATCCATCCATCCATCCATCCATCCATCCATCCATCCATCCATCCACCCACCCACGCACCCATCCATCCATCCATCCATCCACCCACCCACCCACGCACCCACCCACCCACCCATCTATCCATCCATCCATCTATCCATCCATCCATCTATCCATCCATCCATCCACCCACCCACCCACCGACCCATCCACCCACCTATACACCCACCCATCCATCCATCCATCAAATCCATCCATCCATCCATCCATCCATCCATCCATCCATCCATCCATCCATCCATCCATCCTACCATATGTCTGTTGTCTGCCTGTCTGTGCCTGTGTCTGTCTGTCTGTCTCTGTCTCTGTATGTCTGTCTATCTCTGTGTGTCTGTCTATCTGCCTCTGTCTGTCTGTCTGTGTCTGTCTTTTTGTGTCTGTCTGTCTCTGTCTGTCTGTCTATCTGTCTCTGTCTGTCTGTCTGTCTGTCTGTCTGTGTCTGTCTCTTTGTGTCTGTCTCTGACTGTCTGTCTGTGTCTAATTTTGTTTTACCCACTGAAGTCACAATTTATCAAGAAATCAGGCAAAACATGAAATATGTAACAAAACAATTAAACACATGAGCGTGTCATCGGCGGCGCGCCGAGGAATTATCGGCGGCGGCGGCGCGCCGATCCACAAAAATCGGCGGCGGCGGCGCGCAAGAAAAGTCGGCGGCGACGGCGCGGCGCGGCCGGCGCAGGGCTCTATTCCCTACTACTGGTAACAAAACGCCTAAAAAACAATTACACAACACAAGTCAATGGTCAACACAATTATTATACATACCATGTACCACCTTTGCACATATTTGACTTCTCTTTCCAGATGTTTCACCTTCATTCTGATTGCATTGATCGATGAATTAGTATTAAACCTTTTAGAGTTTTTCTTTCTTGAATTAAATGGAAAACAATATGGACTCTCATGATATGCTCGTACTTTGGAATTCTCTCCCCTTAATGTTGCTTTGTTTTCTTTCAGTGCCAATCTCAGCTCTTTTATCATCTTTTCTTTATTTCTGAGATTTTTACGTAGGTTTCTTTCTGTTTGCGGATTATATCGATGCCTCAGCACGACTCTTGGCATCAATTTAGTCTTTGGCAAGGATGATACACTTGGTTGAACCAATGTTACTGCTTGAGAGGATTGAACATCGTCAGAAAATGACAGGCCAGAAGCTGAGGCTGGACAGTATGATGTCAAAATTGAAAACAGAAGCACCAGTAGATGAGTGACAGACACCACACACAGATTATAACCTAAAACAATAAAGAAAGAAATACATGCAGATATTTACAACAATGATGGCATATAATTTTCTTTGATAGCCCAAAACAAAGACCTTTTTGTATTCTTCCTACAGCAAGCCGGGTTTTTTTATGTGAGGTCATGTAAAACTGACCATGCTTTCTGTGCACCGGACAATTAATTTAATGACAAAGTTCGCAGTTCCCATAAGCCATAACCCTACGTAACTTATCTCCACCTTTGCAGTACTAAACTGCATCGATTAAAATTCTAAACTGCATATAAGATACAGTATTTTGTTTCATAGCTCTCTTCGTCCGTGATCAGTTTTACATCACATTATGGGGTGGCAATGCAGCCTAAAATCGGCGCCCGATTGAAGCTTAATTCAGCAACAAATAAAGCTCTAGAAATGGCTTTTAATAACTAAAGCACCAGATCAATGAAGAGATATATATGTGGAATAATTTACTTCATTTAAGAAAATGTCACAGAATATTCGAGTATTACTAGACAATGACTTGAAATGATTCTTAAGCTGTAATTAACATAAAACTCACACGTGACCCATCCTACGAAGTCACCAAAACTCCACCTCTCGCTATCTCTCCACAGGTCTTTCACTCGAAACTGAAAACACTGCTTTTTGACAAATCCTATCCTGAATCCAACACTTCTCCCTGCCTACCTCGCCGTCTGAACACCAAACACCATCCACCTTAGCCGCCTGCCTGTCTGCCTGCCTGACTCTCTGGATTTTGACCCCTGCCTATCGATTTTGATTTTATTGAGCGCCTGTGAATAAGCTGGTTCCCGCGACTTCGCTTTTGTGGGCGCTGTAGAAGTTCCGAGTTTACGATTACGATTACGATTACGTGGGGTGCCAGCAGATGCATGGCGCTTCTTCACATAAGTTCGACATTCTTCATTTTCGGCGTCTCCCCTGAGGGTTCGGGGCTGCTATTCCGGGGGGCCGCTATTACGGGGGTCCACTATTCCGGGGTCCGCTATTCCGGGGTCCACTATTCCGGGGTCCGCTATTCCGGGGGTCCGCTATTCCGGACTAATGAAGACAAATATACGGTATATGTATATATGTACAATTGTACATTATATGTATATATATATATATGCATGTATATGTATCGATTTATATATATATATATACATGTTCGAATATGTATACATATGTTTGTATATATATGTTTATAGATCTATATACATGCACAAATGTTATATATGTATATACATCTGGATATATATGAAATATATATATATATATCTGTGTGAATGGTTACGTATCGATCGTCCGAAGGTTCGATAGTCCGAAGGTTCGATAGTCCGAAGGTTCGATAGTCCGAAGGTTCGATAATCCGAAGGTTCGATAGTCCGAAAGTTTCATGGGAAAACATATATGTATATGTACATATTTATGTATATGTACATTACATGTATATATATTTATTTATTTATTTATTTATTTATTTATTGCATCAGACAACAGAACAGATAACAATATACATCATGACAGAAACAGTTCAGTCACTGTGCAACAGGAAGCCAGGAAAAAGCTAAAAGCTTATATCACCCTGGCCCCTAGTACCTGGTTCATTTCAGTCAACGTTTAGTGTCACACAGATCGATCGTCCGCACGTATGCATGCATACGTATATGTTTGTATATATATGTATATATATACATGTACATATGTTAGTCTATATATATATATGGATATAGGTATATATATATATGTGATATATATATGATTATGTGTGTAGATGTGAATATATATATATATGTATATGTAATGTATGTATATACATATATGTATGTATCTATAATTATGTATATATGTGTATACTATACATGTATATAGATGTATTTGTATATGTACACTGTACATGTATATGTATATATATGTATTTGCGTATATATGTACTTATATATATATATGTATATATATATTTATATGTACATATATGTATATGTATATATGTGTATATGTATGTATAGGTATGTTTATGTATATTTATGCAATCTCTTCATACTTTGAAAGTAAGCTGCCTAGGTTACCATATGGCAAGCTCTTCATACTTTTAAAGTAAGCTGTCTAGGTTACCACATGGCAAGCTCTTGATACTTTGAAAGTAAGCTGGATAAGTTACTATTTGGCAAGCTCTTGATACTTTGAAAGTAAGCTGGCTAGGTCACTATTTGGCAAGCTCTTCATACTTCGAAAGTAAGCTGTCTAGGTTACTACTTGACAAGGTCATGATACTTCAAAAGTAAGCTAAGCTACTACTTGGCAACGTCATGATACTCTGAAAGTATGCTGTCTAGGTTACTACTTGACAAGGTCATGATACTTCAAAAGTAAGCTAAGCTACTACTTGGCAACGTCATGATACTCTGAAAGTATGCTGTCTAGGATAATACTTGGCAAGTTGAGCATACTTGAAAGTAAACTGTGTAGGTTACTATATGGAACCTTCAGTGTTGCTTCTTTGGATTCTTTAGTAGGATTCCATAGACGGAACCGTGACATTTACTTCAGTGGTAGTAATTAGTGAAATATGCAATACAATATTATACTAGGACAGGAAAATTTCACTGATATATTTACTAGAACAATCTTCAGCTTTATACTCTATGAATTTATCCATAATAATTACTCTAAACCAAATCAAATCAAAATGAGTTTATTATGAGATAACAACAGTGACGTGCCATGCAGTAACGATTACACATAGAAAAGAGAACAATAATATAATGTCTTGTAAATATAGGTTAAGATCAAACTTCAAAATTGTCCAGTTGATCTCACAGCAGGAAACCCTACAAGGGACGAGTCCCGTTACCTAGGATGCCCTATAATTATCATTGGTGGAAGAATGATTGGTTATATTGTTTTCGTCAAAGTAGGAGGGAATGCTATGTCCAGAATGAAGTAGGTGGCAATAATAGTTAGGTAGGTAGATACTTGGCCACAGACTGCAGGGAGGCGAGCCGACGGGGCCGACAGTATATGAACAGCCGAATGGAATTTGGAGGCTTCTAGGAGGGGCTTTGAGTTATAAGACGGGAGCGCAGGAAAAGCGGCATTCTGTGCTTGTCTGGGCTTCGATAGACATGTACGGGATCTGAGCGACTCAGACAACGGAACAGACTAACTATTATATATTTCTGAACAAGTTATTCCTCCAATAATCTCTATATCCTTACTCTTAAATATATTCCATATCTCATTAGGTACCCAATGGGCTGATCCGGTCTGTGCCTCATTCTTAAATATTTTCCATATCTCATTATGTTTCGCTTTCTTTGTGATTTGGTTGACTTTTTTCAAAGTGATGTTGGCATCGCAGTTTTTGAATGTGGTTCGATTTTCGTTTACCGTCTGTTCAGTGTTTTCATTTTTCAGACACACATGTAAAAATCAATCGATCATCAATCAATAGGCTACTCGTTTACTCAGGGTGTCTATGACGCAAAGCTCTCATGTCTACTGCCTCGAACTGGGGAAGTTGAAGATGATTCAACTTCGCATTACTTTGGCATTGTCCAATTGTTATACAGATCTCTATTGCACGATTACACACTCTTGATAACTTACCACGTCCCAGGAACAGTTCCAGCTTATGGAGTCATGGAATTTGTTGTTGACCGTACCCGCAACACAGGAACGTTACCCGTACCCGACCCGTACTCAAAAGCCTGTATGATGCATCACTAGGAGTCTAGGACAGCAGCCCTTAAAAACATCCACTCAAATTTGCATTGAGATATTCGAGGTGGAAGGTAGGCTCCATTGGTTTGAACTGAACAAGCACATGGAACTTGATAGAAACAGTAGGTGCATTGCTTCGGGTACTGTATATGATAAGGGCAGTTTACTTTGATGGATGCTGCGTTTCTTATCAATATCTGGGGATAATCCAATACATAGATCTCTGTTTTGATATCGACTGATGATACAACCTGGAACTGGCAAAGATTCTTAATTTGAGTGCCGTAATCGTGAAATATGGCAAACAAACATGATGGGTTAGATTGTTCCACTAATATGTCAACCGATATCTGATCCAGGTGTGAGAATGACTGTAGAGATTCAGCGAAATAATCCGGCTTGTTGGAGATAAAAAAATTACTGGGTTGTGGTTTGCAGTAGTGTGGAATAAGCAGACGAATTTGAGAAATGGACTGGAAAAATCAGCACTGTGAAAGCCTGAAGAATTATGTTATGAGTGTCGGTCATGGGAAATTTGATGGTGATATAGAGGTCAGAATCGTTACGAAGGAACAAAAAGTTATGATGATTGTAGTAGAAATTGAGGTCTTGCTGAAGAACTCTTACCATTGAGAACCTTTCTAACAAAGTTTCATCGATGTCTAAAATAGTTTCTCTAATTTGTGATGGAGAAATTAAAGTTGCGGGCAGGAACCCAGCGATCAAACTTTCAATGGCCTGTGAAAATTTCTGAATTTGGCTTTGCAATGGAACAAAATCAAAAAGAGAGGAAAACATTTGGAATAATAAACAATTGAGGTCAGTGTCATGGTGTTCGATCCACTGTCGATCTGATGAGATAGTTCCTAAAAGGCTGGCGTACTGTTGTGTGAGGAGGTCGTCAAAATTGGACATTCGTTGTTGTGCCAAAGAAATGAAGGAGGACATGCGTTCAGTATTACGTTGAAAACCCTGTATGACATCGGCTTGGGATTAATTTACTAATGGCTTGGATGTGTGCATTGACTATTTGGATATCCTGTTCGGTAGCAGAGCCAAAAACATAATGAGATATTGTTTATTAGCCTTCACTTCCAAAACACAGTAAAATCAGTCGTAACACTGACTCTCTGTGAACGACAGCGCCACAGTTGCTTACCTATGTAAAGCAATATCAAATACGCAAATAAATTACTGAAAATCCACGACGGGATAGTTGAGTCAAGAGCAGGAAGAAGAGGTGTAGACTAGTAGTGCGAAGGTTGTCGTGTTTGGCTTTTTTGTGATTTCACTGATTTGGTTGACTTTTTCCAAAGGGATGTTGGCATCGCATTTTTCGAAGGTGGTTCGCGTTTCGTTGATCGTCTGTCCAATCTTTTCATTTTTCAGACACACATGTTAAAATCAATCAATCACCAATCAGCATTCATTAATTCAGAGTTAAAGGTTGTCTAAGACACAAAGATCTCATCTAGTATGTCTATTGCCTCGAAGCTGAAGATGATTCATCTTCGCATTACTTTGGCATTGCCCAATTGTTATACAGATCTGTATTACACGATTACACACTCTTGATAACTTACCACGTCCCAGGAACAGTTCCAGCCTTTGGAGTCAAGGAATTTGTTGTTGACCGTACCCGACCAGTACTCAAAAGCCTATATGATGCAGTGTTGCCATCCACCATAATTTGATGTGAGAAAACTCAGAATTAGTAATATTAGCGTCTTGCATAAATATTACGACGGCTGATTACAACACGATGAAGACAGGCTTTGTGTGCACAAGCAAAAATTGTTGACGTAGGTTTATCAGTAAAGCTTTTGGTAGCAACCATATTACTCTGTCATTTAGGCTATGGCATAAATTCCTGTATATAGAACAGTTGTACACAACTCGTGTGTGAAGTGTCTCGTGCATCACTAACGAAGATAACACGTCTGACTTACACTCCGCAGTTCTTTATGCATCTCACAAGAGTTGGACTCCTAATAACTGTCGCAGTCTCTTTGTAACTATATAGGCCTACATCGATGTGCTGTCTAATTTACACATGGTAATCTTCCCCACGTCCTTTCATCGTGTTGCTATACCTATGGGAACCTACTTCGGCTGTAAATAATACATGTTTCTAATAACATTCGTTCTCTATTTCATTACAAGTAAATTCTGCACGTTTGTTTTTTGCCCTCTTCCGTGCAACTTTCATCGGCCTTTTCTGGCTCCTGTTTAGCCTGGGTTCCATGCCATGTTGACTTTTGCCACTGAATTCCTACCACGGTAGTCATATTGCTTTCCTGATTAATTCCAGGTCATCAGTGCCTAGTCGATGTGTCTCAGAGTGTCTATAAGTGTGGTTGTATGTCGAAGTAGTTGTTGATATCGTGAATGTCCTGAGAATTCTGTGAAGCAGCTTCTTCCTGGTTTTGATTGAGCAGAAATCCGAATTCCTCGCTTGGCTCCCGAAGACTTTTGGAAGTTGCTATGATTTAGCAACTTGCTCGTGCGCGAATGATTTTGGGGCTCTCTGTTTGTTGCTTTCTTCCGGAGACGTTTCAGCGTCGATTATATATTCAGTACCGAATTCCTACACTCTTGAAACTTCAGAGATTTCTCAGCTTTGTTCTTCTTAGTTGTCTTGAAAGCTTGTACCTAGTTGCAATGCAAAGAGAAATTCGATTATAATAACTTTTGAACAGATTTTGCGCGCTTTGCTGCAGAAATAAGGAAACGACCGAAGCCATTAAATAACAAACAGGTACCTATTATGTCCACTGCATCGAAGTTGAAGATGATTCATCTTCGCATTACTTTGGCATTGTCCAATTGTTACACAGATCTTCATTGCACGATTTCCACATGAAAATTTGCCATGTCCCAGGTATGATCTACGAAGTCCCAGTTTTCCCTGACCGGCATCGGAATCAATGAGTTTTGTAAGGTGCGGAAAGATCAAAATCCAGGTCGTTTGTAGTTGCATATTCATTGTTATAATTATAATGATTTTGGCGATCGTGTCATCGGTGCAATGGCAGACAGGCCTACCTCCGTGGTCATAGGCGCTGTCGCAATGGTCCTGATACCAGTTAGAGAGCTCCTGATCTACCTCGAAGAAAGTAGAATTGCCTCCATTTGCTGTCCGCGCTCGCAGGCTAGCTATATAATAAAGCCACTGGAGCTGTTCTGAGGGACGAATCGATGAACCACTAGAACATCTTTGCTAACCGACCCATACCCGCAACGCAGGACCGCAACCCGTACCAGTACCTTACCTGTACTCAAAAGCCTATACGATGCATGCTAAATGTCATTAACAGTTAGACTATTACATTACGTAGCAAAAGAATGCACAACATAATATAGGGCCTAATCAAAAGAGCTAACAATGGCGGAAGAGGCACACGCTTTAGTAGGCCTAATACTTAGATCTATAACTATTAATGCAATGTAAGTATACTTTATTACTTACTTACATCTGAAGTAGTTTTGTCATCCGCCGTAATTTGATGTGAGAAAACTCAGAATTAATAAATATTATTACGTGGGCCGATTATAGCACAATGAAGACAGGCATTATGTGCGCAGGCAAAAATTGTTGACGTAGGTCTATCAGTACAGCTTTTAGTAGGCAGCCGCATTCTAGATTTTGAGATTTCGATACACAAGCGTTGGACAGTGCAGCGATGTCAATGAGAAATTCTTAAAGTCTTCCCCGGTGACCATTACTAACAACGTGATAGTCACTTCGCAACCAATGGCACCAGTCTTCAAAGCATGCATATTTGCTAAAGTGAGAAAAGCACAACTTAACTGTATACGAGTAAACCCAACAACAATGATGCATAGACACCTTATATACATAACATAGCATAACATAGGTTTTTATTGCTCCCAAAAAAGTACAGTAACAAATCATCATATTTCAAATAATACTAAGATGGGATACAAAAGAAGGACCCAAAAAGACCAGAGTCCCGCTAAGCAGGGCCACCTATGTACCAGTGCTGTTGGGTGGAGGTTGATAACATAATGTTCAGGATTGGGAGTGAATTAAGCAACAACTGAAATGATAACATAATTAGCATTGTCTAATGCTGAAAAGTTCTTTAATAAACAAACAGAAGATTAAAAGCAGTAATATATTTAAAGTTAGTAGGTGGGCACGCAGAAGTTTTTTAAATAGGAGGAGATGAGACGCGCTAAGGATTTCGGCAGGAAGATATGTGATACATATGTAATATGTATACATTTGTAATATGTCGACAACCGCTCTCCACCGTTAGTGTCGATTGTTGTTAATAACAGCCTTGAAAGTGTTAAGTGTTTGCAAGAGAATCTCCTTGTCCGCTCGTTTTTCGAGAATTTCACTTAGGCCCTCGTCCTATGTTGGACTTGACAATACCGGTCTCAAAACAGGAATCCTCTTTTTTGGCATCGTTGCACGATTCACGAAAATTCAGAATACAGCAGTAAAACTTTGAACATAACAAGAAAACAAGTGCAATGATTGCTCGTATTAAGGATCCACAAAAATCATGTCATCACAACAACTCCGAGAAGATTGGCTTTTAGAATCCGTGGACGATCCGTGCGTCATCTAGGACGCCCGATTATTCGGGGTTGCCGATCGACAGTAGAGAGAGAGAAAAAAAACGTTGCTGTTTTCGATGTTTATTCAGTAGATGTTACCTGCTCGAACCTCCTGTCCCGGTTGACAAACGGGGCAGGAGTCTGGCCTGACCAACGTGCTGGATCCCGATGCCTCTCTCTTCTCTCTGCCTCAAGGCCTGCCATTTATATAGCCCTATCGTTAAACGTTCCCACCCGGCATACCTTTACCGGTCTGCACGTGCAGGCGTGTGTGGCTTAACCACAGGCACTATCTAGGGGACGAGGGAGGTAAAGTAGCAATGAAATTAGGTAAAGTGAAAGCTCGAGCTTGTGTGAAGTGTTGAGGGAGCATCGCTAAAGCTGCCCGTTGAATACGCATTTTGTAGACTAAGTAGGACTAAGTTCGTGACGGTGTCAATGGCATTCGCCATGGTCAGGTTGCCAGGTGGTGTGAAGAAGCAGTCCATGGGGATTGCAATGTCACCGGCCAACAGAGGATCGACCATAGATCTGAATATTTTCTCTTCTGCCTTGATAGCATTAACAACCTTGTCTAATCGATAGGCCATGAAATTTGCTTGTTACTTGCTCGCTCTTGGGAAGAACTTGCCACATGTTTGCATGTGTGTGTCCTTAATATTCGAGAAAAAAGAGAGATCAACTTGACATTATTGTCAACAGCTTGACACCTTAGACAGCTCAGAAACAGAAATTTCAGAATCACACTCGTTTTCTTTGAAACATTTTTTGATCATGGCTACCAGTTCCTCAAATCTGACTCTTTTTAAATATCACTGCAGTTTTTGCAGCGGCTCCAGTTCCTTTTTCAATAATAATAATAATAATAATAATAATAATAATAATAATAATAATAATAATAATAATAATAATAATAATACGACAATTTCTATGGCGCCGTAACACGGCCATGCCGTTACAAGGGCGCCTAAACACGTTTCAAACACGCTAATGCCGGATTTCTGAGTCAGCTTTCACCTTGTGTCAGTAACTTTTCTGTGTTCATACACTTTCTCAAAGGTTCACACTATTCCGTTTATTTACAGATGCTCGTGTCATACAAAAATTCACATTGTTCATTGTGTTTTCGTAAACATTTAAATCATTCATCTACGGCAGATTGTGCATTGTCCGAAGAACTTGCACTGTTTAGTTGTACTTACATTATACCGTCACACCTTCCAGCTGGTAACTTCGATACGACAGCTTTATTTATCAATTTTAGTTATTTAAAATGTATTTATAATCCTCTCTACACTGGAATGGGGTCTCGAGATGAACTGATCAAGTATCTGTTCTTTGACTCTGAAATCCCGCACAAAGTTGACATTTCTGACTGACTATCAGCCAGAAATGTCAGCGGTAGATGAACGCAGCTGGAAAGCAGGTGATACGGACTCATTCCACTCCTGCGTCACATCATTCATCGAAATGAAAACTGTAACAAACTGAAGCCCATAAGCTGAACTTTTCGCCGTCTTTCTTCATAGGCTACACGCTTTCCAGATCCATCACGTAGACTTGCGCTCTTCGTCTTCTGGCATCGGGCAGCACACATGATCTTTCTTTTCTTATGGTAAACGAGTTTCTCCCAATCATTCGCTCTCTGAAGACAGATTATGTCAAGCGGTGTAAAATGGATTTGAATATTTCTTTAACTTATATTGTCATTGTCTTCTTTAACGAGCATAGGTTCCCCGAATTGATACGAGATTATGAACTGAGCATGTTCGATGATAACTAAAGTTACGATGATGAAGAACAACAACGACGTATCATAATAATTTAACTGCCCCAGCGGATGATTTTTTCCGTTCACGAAGCTGCACCTTGATGTCGTTCACATAACCACGAACATGCCTTTGCCCGCGTGTGAAAAAAATAGCAGAAGAACATAATGATTAGTAAAAACAGATCTGAGTTTAAATCGTTGCATCGAAGAAATTTTGAAGTTGGATGCCAAATATACAGAACGATTAGTCTGCCTATTAGCAATCGCAAAATGAGGCCATGTAATTTGAAGTTGTGGATTAAACCATCGAAACACAGAAACATGGGTACATAAATTAGTACCCGTGGTGAGGTATAGTCAGAACCTGGTACAGTTTTAAGGTTAAAGAGAACCAAGTACCGTTCACTTTTACTTCCAGCAAATATCAAACTCTGAGCTAGAGTGAGTCTTTCTATGTCGGTAACGGAAAATTTGTTTGGAACCGCTGACCGTATATTCCGAACCTCTATACGTGAACTCATTCTTAGCATTATTGGGTACCATTAACGATAATGTACTCGATTCTTCGTACTGTTCAAGTCCATCCAAATCCTTACTTTCACCATGTGTTAGTAACTTTTCTGGGTTCATTCATTTTCTCAAAAGTTCATCTTGTTCCATTTCTTTACAGATGCTCATGTCAGAAAAAATTCACATTGTTCATTGCGTTTTAGTAAACATTGAAATCGTTCATCTACGGCAGATTGTGCTTTGTCTTAAGCACTTGCACTGTTTAGTTGCACATGTAGTTTACATAAACCGTCACACCTTCCAGCTGGTAACTTGGAAACGACAGCTTTATTTGTCAATTTTAGTTATTTAAAATGCATTTATAATCCTCTGTACACTCGAATGGGATCTCGAGATGAACTGATCAAGTATCTTTTCTTTGACTCAAAGCAAGCACACAGTTGACATACCTGACTGATTGTCGACCAGAAATGTTAACGGTTGATGAACGCAGCTGGAAAGCAGGTGATAGTCATTCATTCCACACCTGCGTCACATCATTCATCCAAATGAAAACTGTAACAAAGTGAAATCCATAAGCTGAACTTTTCGCCGTCTTTCTTCCTACACGCTTTCCAGATCCACCACGTAGACTTGCGCTCTGAGTTCTCTGCCATCGGGCAACACACCTTACCTGTCCTTTCTTACGGTCGACGAGTTTCTCCAAATCATCCGCTCTCTGAAGACAGGTCAAGCGGTGTTAAATGAATTTAAATGTTTCTTTTTCTGTTGTTGTCATTATCTTCTTTAACGAGCATATACTTCCGGAATTCACAAGAGATCATGAACTCAGCATGTCCGATGATAACTAAAGTTATGATAATTAACAACAGCAACGACGTATCATAATATTTTAACTGCCCAAGCGGATTATTTGTAGCGTCCACGAAGCTGCATCTTGATGCCGTTCACAGAGTCACGTACATGCCTTTGCCCGCGTGTGAAAAAGAACATGATGGTTAGCAAAAACAGATCTGAGTTTAAATCTGTGCATCCAAGAAATTTTGATGTTGGATGCTAAGTATTCCGAGCGATTAGTCCACCTATTCACCATCGCTAAATCAGCCCATGTAATATAGACTTGGGATTAAACCATCCAGGCACAGAAACATGCACACATAAATTATATATAGAACCCGTGGTGAGATAGTCAGAAGGACAACCTGGTAGAGTCTGTAAAGGTTAAAAAGAAGCAACGACCGTTCACTTTTACTTCCAGGCAAATATTGTCATGATTTCGATCTATTGATAGATATCAGGAGCAGAGGTTCCTTATGATCTGGGGAAGATGTTACCTTAGCACACATAGGGAGAGACTTAAGTATGAAATGATAACTAATAGCTAAGTTTCAAATATATATTATAATGATGAACAAGTATAGCTAATCTAGAAACATCGTTACATGTAATGACTTCGATATAAATTAATGGATCTATAATGTCACCGGCCAACAGAGGATCGACCATTGATCGGAATAGCTGTTCGTCAGCCTTGGTGGCATTAACAACTTTGTCTAATTGGTAGGCTATAGAATGAGCTTGGGCTAGTTTGTCGTCGAATGAATGATTGAAGAATTTCATGGGAGGAAGTTCAATTGATATGGATTGGTTGAATAACAAATCTCCTGAAATTCCAGCAAGAGTGTCATTGCTGAAGAAATGCTGCAGTAGTGCCAAGTTTAGAGGAAATTGAGGTGGATTTTCATAGTGAGATGAATGATCAGAATCACATTGATTAATCCTGGGCGGTAATTAGCTAAGAGTTGTTTGAATTACACATGCACAAGGTACAGTGCAAAAGAAATATGAGCTATTCGGGAGCAACTTCTTTCGATTAGGACATTGGAGTTGTGCCTGTGGTGAATTACGTATGAGGATCTGCGGATAGTCGAGAATGTACAAGTCAGGTAAAATGTTCGACGAAGGCATCACTTGGAAGTCACAGAATGATTTGATATTGTCAACATGATCTTGAAAAATAGCCAGTAAACAAGATGGAGTAGTCACCCTCAGCAAGATGTCAACAGAAACAGTATCCCGGGGTGAAAATGGTAGATTCCACATAGTATTCTGACTGTTGAGATAATGAAGAAACTCTGTGTAGTTGAAGTGAGAATTGTGGAGAAGTCCGAAGAATTATGAAAATGAACTTGAAAAATGACTAGTGAAATTACGTCTTTCTGTGTCATGGGAAACTTTAGAGCGATATACAAATCTATGTTGTTACGGATATAGAGAAAATCGTTCTCTGTAGTAAAAACTTGGAGCTGTGTTTAACACTTTCATTGTGGGCATGGTTTGCAAAAGAGTGGCCTCTATGTCTGAAAAAGTTTGCTTAATGGCTTGTGGTGATATGAATGTAGATGGTAAGAGACCTGCAACTAGTTTTTTCAGTTCCTCTATATAAATTTTGGAGCTGATTCTGCAATGCTATTGCTTCATAAACCTTTGAAAAGAAACTGTGAAGCAAAAAGTTTAGATCAGAACCATGCTGTCTTGTCCATTGGCGATCTGAGGTGATCTCTCGGATGACTGTGTTATCGTAGTCCACTATTTGAACTTTGTTAAGGATTCCTAATGGGGAACTAAATTCACAGACGAGAAGATAAGCAGAGATAAAACGAGACTGAATGATGATTCAAGTAAATATTAATGAACATTCATTATTGTAAACTAACAGTGATGCGAATACAAGGATAACCGTTGATACAAACCTAAATCTTCCAGATGTAGGCCATATAGATGTATAAATCGTCAGGGATGAAAGGTTCTACTAAACGGAGCCGAACTGTAAGGTGTATAGTCGAAATGCATTTTAGTAGTCAGCTCAAAATCTCTCTTCTTCCTCCCCTCTTCCGTGAAACGACGTCCTTTTTTCTTTCTCAACTGCCGCCCCATTGTCCTCTTGCTTCGCCTATTTATGAGGGATCTGTTTGCGTATAATGTCCATCACTAGATAGTCTCTGGCTTGGAATTTCCCAGTAGTAGGTTGAATTATGCTTAGCCTTAACCTATCCTGAGCTCGTTTCAGTGGATGGAGTTAAGCTCTTACAGAGGTTGTATTGTGTGAGTGACCAATCACGTGTTGTTTACTTATTCTTCGGTGTTGCCTAGTGTGAAGATTGACATCTAAAGTATATTCTGTGTCTGGTGTAATTGTGTTACTAGTGTTGTGGCTCTGTCTAATGAATATGATGATAATGTGTTGTTATGTATGATGTAAATTAACAGTACTACAGTGTAGTATTGCTGTGTAATACCTGTAATTGCTTTTGAGTTTGTAATTCGATCCCTGGTTAGAGAAACGAATGAGGACATTTAGTTCAGTGTGACGTTGAAATCCAGCCAGCAAATCGGATCGTGAATTAGAAATGACCTGTACATGTGAAGCAACCAGTTGTACGTCTTCTTCTGTGGCTATGCCAAATAAAGATCGACTAAGCTGACCAATAAAGGGTGCTAAAGATCTTTTAGGTTTAGCGAGGTTAATCGGTAAAGGAGAATTCGGCAGAATGTCGTTAGCTTTCTGAAGTTCTCTTTTAGTTGTTGTTGGTTAGAGACTGTAAAGTTTAAGGCTTGATCCGTTACTGTAGGGAATTCAGCACAAAGACGCTTGAAAATGTTAAATGAACACCATGATTCTCATACAATTGACACATTAGGTATAGTGGGAAGTACATAGTGAAAAGTATGTTTCCAAAGTCGTGAATTCGGGTAGGTGATTCCTTTTGATTTTAAGTCATATTGCTTTCCTGATTAATTCCAATGTCAGTCATCAGTGCTTAGTCGAAATGTCTTAGAGTGTGTTTAGGTGTGGTTGTATGTCGAAGTAGTTGTTGGTATCGTCGGCATTGAGGGAGGATGGAAGGTTGTCGTGTTTGGCTTTGTTTGTGATTTGGTTGACTTTTCTACAAAGGGATGTTGGCATCGCAGTTTTTAAAACTCGTTCGATTTTCGTTGATCGTCTGTCCAATGTTTCCATTTTTCAGACACACATGTAAAAGTCAATCAATCATCAATCAATATTCGTTTATTCAGAGTTAAAGGTTTCATATCTGCTGCAGTAAACATTCCAATCATTTTGATCCCAGCGTGGTCACAGCTGGGTGGTCATGTGGCTCGAGCCGTCTGGGATTCAATTTCACTTAGGCTCTCGTCCTTTGTTGGCTCTATGGTGTTTGAGATCATTGCACGATTCACGAAAATTCAGAATACAGCAGTAAAACTTTGAACATAACAAGAAAACAAGTGCAATGATTGCTCGTATTAAGGATCCACAAAACTCATATCATCAAAACAACTCCGAGAAGATTGGCTTTTAGAATCCGTGGATGACCTGTGCGTCATCTAGGACGCCCGATTATTCAGGGATTGCCGATCGACATTGGAGAGAGAAACATGTTTCCATGTTTATTCAGTAGATGATAGCTGCTCGAACCTCATGTTCTGGTTGTTTTCGGTGATGTCGGTATGTGTGAAAATATTCGATACCCGTTATCAATGAAGCACCATCTTTGCAATTTGAGAAATTCGTGTAAACCTTCGTTTCGAGTCGTCATTCGGTACCGATAAAATGAATTCAATATAGTTTTATCGATTTGTTTTGTTTTGCGTACGCATTAAATCATATCTTGTGCGAATTAAAAAACGTTTACGTATCCGACCGTCCCATGTATGTGTCTCATGACAAAAATCTTTTAACGCTTCAGATACATCAGATGCTTTCAACGAAGAGAGCAGAAAAGTGGTGTCTGCCCACTTCACCTTGTAAAACCTTTTACGACCTCTGTCTTTGCATGCTAGAATCTCTGTGACTGGACACCATCTTTTATGATCATCATTGTTCTCGTCATCAGAATCTGCTGCGGCTGCAGATGTTGAATGCTGAGGCGATGAGGTATCTTCGAATTGTGGCGGCGCATCGTTCGTTAGAGGAAGATTATCGGCCGTATCGAGAGGACTGGCGTCTGACTGTCTTACAACGTCATCAAATGTTTCATCATTGTTCGTAACAGTCTGGGCCTGTTCATCGTCAGCCGCATAAGTCGTTGTTTGTTGAACTTCACCCTCGTCTACGGGTGAAGAAGGAACATCGTATGTATTTGCGTCAGTCGAAGTCGGCTGGGACTACGGAGTAGAGAGAAGATCTCTGAATCGTTCGTCAAACATGTCTTGACTCTCAACATGTTTACGGAGCCTGTTCACGTGAAAGATTCCTACAGACGGCTGTTAACAGGTGAGAAGTAAGCGAATGCATGAAATGAATGAAAGTCGGACTTCGAATATTAGTTGTGGACCATAAAAAAGAAGACTCAAGGAATAAGGCAATGAAAGAAATAAATGAATTGTTAAACTTGCCTTTCGGAGTATCTGTGATGCGTTCTCGATAGAAGTTGACTTATACTCGGTTCGTTGTGGCTTGCCTCCAGCGATCAGTTCCCTGTAGTGAATTGACCAGCGGGCGATAGGTTCTTCCGTCTTAGACTTGATAGACCGTTCGTTGAACCCTGGCGGCTCGCGTAGGCGTGAAGATTCTGTCCGGAGAATGCGGCGGTCGCACGCCTGAGCAGACACTTATGGTTGAGCTCTGTTTGCGCCAGGTTCGACGCATGTACGTTCCTTGGGTCCGGCAGCTGTGCGGTCCATATAGGCCTATCGGTGTTGTGAAGGCCGATATCCGAGGAAGGAGTACTGAGCGATTTAGCTGTTAGCGAAGGACTGGCTGTAATGATCACTAAATGATTAAAACATTCTAGTAAATTCTCTGTCTCGGTCTTAACGTCCTGGAACTCATGAGTCGTGGAGCGGTAGACGATGATTTGAGGTTGATCACTAGCATTTAACTAAACCCCGCGTTGTCCACCATTAAATTTTGTCATGACTTCGATCTATTGATAGATATCAGGCGCATAAGTTCCTTATGATCTGGGGAAGATGTTACCTTAACTCACAGAGGGAGAGACTTAAGTATGAAATGATAACTAAGTGATGAATTTCAAATATATATATTATAATGATGTCCTCCTGCGTCGCCTATTTATGAGGGATCTGTTTGTGTATAATGTCCATCACTCGATTGTCTCTGGCTTGGAATTTCCCAGTAGTAGGTTGAATTATGCTTAGCCTTAACCTATCTTTAGTTCGTTTGAGTGGATGGAGTTAAGCTCTTACACAGGCTGTATTATGTGAATGGCCAATCAGGTGCTGTTTACTTATTCTTCTGTGTTATCTAGTGTGAAGATTGACATCTAAAGTATATTCAATGTCTGGTGTAATTGTCTTACTATCATAATTCCTTTGTTTACGATTATTTCAAGTTCCTGTTATGAGCGTGTACCGGGATCGAATCCTCTACTCCCCTAGTAGAAAAGTTAGAGATTAAACCCCGAGTTCTACACCATTTTATCATGACTTCGATCTGTTGTAAGAGATCAAGGAGCAGAGGTTCCTTATGATCTTGGGGAAGATGTTACCTTAGCTCACAGAGGGAGAGACTTAAGTATGAAATGATAACTAATAGCTAAGTTTCAAATATATATTATAATGATGAACAAGTATAGCTAATCTAGAAACATCGTTACATGTAATGACTTCGATATAAATTAATGGATCTATAATGTCACCGGCCAACAGAGGATCGACCATTGATCGGAATAGCTGTTCGTCAGCCTTGGTGGCATTAACAACTTTGTCTAATTGGTAGGCTATAGAATGAGCTTGGGCTAGTTTGTCGTCGAATGAATGATTGAAGAATTTCATGGGAGGAAGTTCAATTGATATGGATTGGTTGAATAACAAATCTCCTGAAATTCCAGCAAGAGTGTCATTGCTGAAGAAATGCTGCAGTAGTGCCAAGTTTAGAGGAAATTGAGGTGGATTTTCATAGTGAGATGAATGATCAGAATCACATTGATTAATCCTGGGCGGTAATTAGCTAAGAGTTGTTTGAATTACACATGCACAAGGTACAGTGCAAAAGAAATATGAGCTATTCGGGAGCAACTTCTTTCGATTAGGACATTGGAGTTGTGCCTGTGGTGAATTACGTATGAGGATCTGCGGATAGTCGAGAATGTACAAGTCAGGTAAAATGTTCGACGAAGGCATCACTTGGAAGTCACAGAATGATTTGATATTGTCAACATGATCTTGAAAAATAGCCAGTAAACAAGATGGAGTAGTTATTCTCATCAAGATGTCAACAGAAACAGTATCCCGGGGTGAAAATGGTAGATTCCACATAGTATTCTGACTGTTGAGATAATGAAGAAACTCTGTGTAGTTGAAGTGAGAATTGTGGAGAAGTCCGAAGAATTATGAAAATGAACTTGAAAAATGACTTGTGAAATTACGTCTTTCTGTGTCATGGGAAACTTTAGAGCGATATACAAATCTGTGTTGTTACGAATAAAGAGAAAATCGTTCTCTGTTGTAAACACTTGGAGCTGTGTTTAACACTTTCATTGTGGGCATGGTTTGCAAAGGAGTGGCCTCTATGTCTGAACAAGTTTGCTTAATGGCTTGTGGTGATATGAATGTAGATGGTAAGAGACCTGCAACTAGTTTTTTCAGTTCCTCTATATAAATTTTGGAGCTGATTCTGCAATGGTATTGCTTCATAAACCTTTGAAAAGAAACTGTAAACCAAAAAGTTTAGATCAGAACCATGCTGTCTTGTCCATTGGTGATCTGAGGTGATCTCTCGGAAGACTGTGTTATCGTAGTCCACTATTTGAACTATGACCGTTTTATGTTATAAGGATTCCTAATGGGGAACTGAATTCACAGACGAGAAGATAAGCAGAGATAAAACGAGACTGAATGATGATTCAAGTAATTTACATTCATTATCATATTCTAACAGTGATGCAAATACAAAGACAAGCGATGTTACAAACCTAATTCTTCCAGATAAATAGATGCACGCATCGTCAGAGAAGAAAGATTCTACTAATCGGTGCCGAACTGTAAAGTGTAGCCGAAAGGTGATTTAGTATAGACGACTCAAAATCTCTCTTCTTCCTCACCTCTTCCTCGAAACGTCGACCTTCTTCTTTCTCAACTGCCGCCCCATTGTCCTCTTGCTTCGCCTATTTATGAGGGATCTGTTTGCGTATAATGTCCATCACTAGATAGTCTCTGGCTTGGAATTTCCCAGTAGTAGGTTGAATTATGCTTAGCCTTAACCTATCCTGAGCTCGTTTGAGTGGATGGAGTTAAGTTCTTACAGGGGTTGTATTAGTGAGTGACCAATCACGTGTTGTTTACTTATTCTTCTGTGTTGCCTAGTATGGAGATTGACATCTAAAGTATATTCAATGTCTGGTGCAATTGTGTTACTAGTGTTGTGGCTCGATCTAATGAATATGATGACAATGTGTTGTTATGAATGATGTAAATTAACAGTACTACAGATCCCTCCGGTCCGCGAAACGAACACGCCGGGTTCGAAAAATATGGTGCTTACTCTAAAAATTTGCTGGAAGATTTAAGTTTGATGTGCGAAAACAGTAATGACAAACAAAATTAATTAAAGCAAACCGAAAGTGAAAATCTTAGTAAACTTGAAATGCAATTGAGTCCATTATAAAACGTTGCATAGAGCACAAAGGTAGACGATTATGAGATACCCTGAGCTTGTAAATAAATTAGTTCTGTTTGTAAGATGACATACGATATAAAAGTTAATGTAGTAGTAATGTAAACATACGAGTAAAACTTGTGTTAACTATACATACGTTATAACCGATAGGCAAAATGTCGTTAACAGCAATCGAAATTGTAATGTACATCACTCTTAACACACACAAAATAAATGCGAAGGAACACATCACACTAAAATTATATGTAGTCTACAGAGAAGGACTGCTATGTGGCTCTTGTTGAGTGAATCTCGTCGTGCATGGAGGCTTTGACAGATCGGAGTCTTTCAGATATTAGTTCAGCCGACGACATTGACTCAGATACGAAGATGAGACGGAGATTGTGGTGATCTCGTAGTTGTGCTGATTGGTTTCAGCTAGTTTGTCTCGTCATCGTATTCAAAGAGCGACATAGATGCCTTTTCCAGCGTGATCAAAAAAAAGAATCAAACCATAATGATCATTAAATACGTTGCGTAATTTAAAACGTTTAAACCAAGAAATTTTAAACTGCGTAGCTAGGTATACAGGACGTTGGGTGATTCTATGTGTCATTGCAAAGTCGCCCCAAACTACATTTAAATGAGGTTGGAACCTACCAGATACAGTGACACTAGAGCAGAGATTGGTACCAGTGGTTATATAGTCTGTAGGGCAGCCGGGTACAGTTTGTAGGCGAAGAAAAAAACAATTGCCATGTCGTTTGACCTCAAAACATAAATCGAAATCAGGGCTTACATGAAAGCGGGGTTTGCGGCAATTACAAATTTTCTTGACTATAATTCTCGTGGAGAACCATTTGCCAATATCCGCTTCGAAGGTCCAAGGCTGTAAAGAACTGTGGTTGTTTGTCCGCTAATAAGTCTAAAACTCCTGATAACGTGGGCAATGGATAATGGAGTTGTTTTGACTGAGCGTTCAATGCACGTAAATCGATCACGAATCGAGGAGAGACATCGTCTTTCTTGCTCACCAGGATAACGGCAGAGCTCCACAGGCTGAAACAAGGGCATACAATCCCGTGAGATACCATCTCTGAGACCTGTTTCTCAATCTCCTGTTGAGTTTTTTGGCTGTGTCTATAAACAGGGCACCGTTTGGGAGGACCTGTTGTTTCAATTTCGTGTAATACAATGTTTGTTCCAGGCAGCTCTGCTAAACTGGTGGCAAATATTTCACGATTTTCGTACAGCAAGTCCTGTAAGGCCTGTCGTTGAGGTGTAGTGAGGTTGTCGTTGCTAAGCTGAATCCCAAGGTCTTTCAGTACATCCGCTTTGTGCTGTGTTTCTTGTGGCATCGTTGGCGTGGCATCGTCAGAGGTGGGTGGAGGTTGTTGAGCAGACGTTTCATAGACGGTGTTGACTTTCTGAATGAACGCTATTGGGAGGTTTCGTCGTAAGCGTAGTGGTTGGGAGAATGGGTTGAGAATGTTCACAACAGTGTGTTTGGACGTAGGCTGAACTAAAGAATTTCCCACTAAGTAGCGTTGATTTGGTCGCATCAGTAATGGTTGGACCACAGCTGGTTGATTGTGGTAACCATTTGGTATCCGGATTTGTGCTAAAACAGCAGACTTACCGGGAATGGAAAGCGACGTTTTCAAACTCAAGACATGGCCTTCAGGCCGATACGGAAACAGCGGTCGCATTGCGTGCGCCAAGCTCGGCACTGCCCTACTGGATGTGACCCCCCGCAGTTGTAACAACCTGAGCGCATTGGCATTGGGTTCTGAGAGGTGGTGTATTGCTGCTGAGGTCTATTAGTGTAGCGATTGTATGATTGAGTGAATGATCTGCCTCTAATCGCGCCACGTGGCTGAGGAGCAGACTGTGGGCGATCAACATAACGGTCCCTTTGATTAAAGGAATCGTTATTAGCTCGTTAAAGGTTATAATCCCAGGGGCGTGGTTGTGATGCGCTCCTGTCTGCGCGCGTCGTTCGCGCTGTATCCGTTGGTTGAAAAGTGGTCTATTCTGGTGGTAATTGAAACGACACCCGTCTGGCCTCCGACTGAGGTATGACGGAAGTTATTAAGTTGGGTTGCAATCTAGCTAAATGATCTTTCATCTCTTGCAGTGATTGAGAAATCTCTAAGTATGGAGACTGATCGGATTCTACTGCATTCTCTATTAGCGTTGCAAACTTCCAGAGTTCTTTCAGAGATTTAGGCTCTTTAATTAAAACTGTTGATTTGATTTGAGGCAATAACCCATTCAGAGCGATGAGAAATGTATCGTGATCAGAAACTCCTAGTTGGTCTGCTCTTACTGATATATCCGCCAAATATTCCGATCATCGCACATACCGTGGAAGTCCATCCAAAGGCGCAGCTCGCGAGTGATCGCCCTGGGACAAGTAGTGCCAGTGTACTTGGCTGGACAAAAAAGACTGCTTTTGGACGTATGCCTATGGACACCACTTGGCGTTGCTGTTGGTGCTATAGAAGTCGGCACCTCATTAGTGAGTAATGGCGCTATGGCTCCTTGTGAGTGATCATCTGCGTGGCCAAACGGAGGTAGTGTTAAAGCATTACCTGAAGTATGTGTCATTAGTGGTGCTGTAGTAAAACAAGATTCTGTTTGGGTCGATGACTACCCTGGGCCTTCCTTCTTCCATTTTACAGGTTGTCAATTAATGATTTACTTAAATCAAGATCAATGAAGCTGTAGAAAATTAAGTTGTAATGCTGGTGTAGAGTTAGTGGATTGGTTAGTTAAAAAGTGTTATAGAAAAAGAACGAAAGCCTAAGTGAGTAAGAAATATTATAGAAGGAAGTACTTGCGCTATAGAAGCTCGTAGACAAAAAAACCAAAATGAGCAAGATGATGGTGTGAATATCAAGCCTTGTGTTTAACGGTCAGTTTTTGGCAATCTCTGCTAACACAAGGAAAAGGTTGTCGGTTGTTGGGATTTGTAGCTGTCGAAAATTTGAGCTTTTTCGATGCAGCTACTATGAAGTGAACAGCCGAAATGGAGCAATTATGTCTAGGAAGGCGAGTGGTCTAAGACAAGTATCGGAAGTTGTATCCGTGTACATGTATAAATGTCAAGAACGTGTGGTGTGTAATGTCTTGTAGAGTAAACGAATGAAATACTGCCCTCACAATAGACCTATGTAATTGATTAGATGGTAACACAACTCAAGGAGTCGTAAAAATAACTCGGCAGCAAAATCAATTGTGAAAAACTATATAAATCCCCAACATTTGTGCAGGTCTTTAAATCCAGCTCGATAAAAATGAATGAGTGGCATGTAATGCAATCAATCGTTGATACACGCATACATCCAACCGAGAGATCGAAACTGAGCAGTAGTATGTCGTGCAATGTGGAGACAGAGTATAATGATTAGACGGAAGGGCTGATAAAATGAGATGAGTGAGGCGATTGAAAGATGTCACACCGCCAACTTGCAATGCTGATGTAGGAAAATGTGGACTTGCCTGACTGAATGTTGTGCGAACTCTGATGAGAGCTTCGGCGACAGGTGAACGTCTGGTGGTCGTAGGCTGACGGACGTCGGACTCGGAGTGAACTGACGGCTGTTGTTGTACCGTCCGACGAGCTGAGCTGAGATTGATTCCCTCTGACCGGTAGCAGTGCCACGGATGAGGACAGTTTTAGGAGGAACTCCGGCTCGTGAGAATCGTGATGTAGACGTGTTGGAATTGGTGGCAACGCGTAGGATGGCGAGAGCGAGGTGGTTGACGTCGGATCACTGACACTTAGGACTAAAATTAGACTCAAAATACCTTAAAACATCCTAAGTGGGTTGTTACTTGGGAAACCGTGTAGTCTGATGAAGAGAAGTAGTCCTTGCATGGTTGCAATGCAATGAAAGTGTGCTTAGACATGTTATAAATCTAATCGAAAGTGAAGTAGGTTAGTTATGTCCTGTGCATCCAATAGGATGTATTATGTGAGTGACCAATCAGGTGTTGTTTACTTATTCTTATGTGTTACATAGTGTGAAGATTGGCATCTAAAGTATAATCAATGTCTGGTGTAATTGTGCTACTAGTGTTGTTGTTCTGTCTAATGAATATAATGATAATGTGTTGTTATGAATGATGTAAATTAACAGTAGGCTACTACAATAATAACAAAGTATAGTTAATCCACAACCATTGATTCGTATAATGACATTTATATAATGTAATATGTACCGTTCTTTTCCTTACAGAAAGTATCTCAAATATCGCCTTGATTCTAATAAGTATGCGATGAAGAGCGAGTCCCTGTAAGTTGTTACCTGTGATGTTCCAGACTTCCGCTGCTAAATCTAACTAAACATGTTAACTATTCCTATCACAAGTGTTTACAAATTCCTGTACTTCCAAGACTTGCACTTTATCTAGGATGTTGATCAAGCCAGATAACTGAACTGTTGTGTAAGTAATATCGAGCAGATTGAAGAAGATGTGTTCGCCCGTAAGAGTCAGCATCGCCATACATGCTCATGCGCACTCACTATGCAGTCATAATTATGCCCTAGAACTCAGTTTCGCAGTGCGCATTCTCTTTTGCACTAGTCAGTGGGTCTCCACGACTACTAGCCGTGACTTCCCTTCTTCTTGCCTTGTCACAAAGTCTCTCTCTGTCTCCACGTGTGCATCTTCTAGCGAAGATGAAGTTGAACGCGGTTTATGATAAGGTCGTACTGACAAGTAACTGTATTTTGGAGCGATCTCGCACCTTTCCATAAACAACGCGTATCCGTTTATAGACGATTTGAAATAAAGTGGAGCATGTATGCACATTTTGAAGTGCCACTCGACAGGGTAACTAGTGGCGTTTCAGTTAAAGCTTTCATTGTATCAGCATTGGATGTTGATTCATTGTCAAAAGGCAATCTCATATAAATTTACAGATTGTAATAGGTCCTCAAAATATTCGATGTCTTGAAAAATGCCATTTCAGACTTCTGGTTGGAGTTCATTCATAACTATTAGAAGAATTTTTGAGTCGTCCTATATAGGCGCTCTGCTTTGGCTAAGCTGTTAAGTCTTCAGCCAATTATTGACCTACCAGTTGCTTTTTGTTTCCCAGAGTGAATATGTGTTATGGCTCATCTGTGCGCTGGCTACTGTACACAATGGCGTCGTGGCAGTCATAGCTTGCTATTGATAATGCCTAGTAAAACAATTGACCGAAAAAAACTGAGAACGGCATTTAAACAATCCTAATTTACACCGTGAGACAAATGAACGAGGCGGCATAACCTGATGTGTAAACTTAACATGATATTAATTTTACTGAAGCAGAATCAGTCCTACGTCTCTTCGTATTGTTCAGAACGTCACATAGATTCCCTTGTTGGCATGATTAAACAATAACCAAAAAGCATAATTGTCAGCAACATAGTCCTTAACTTGAAACGTTGGATCCAAGAAATTTTATAATTTGATGCGAAGTAAACAGGACTATAATTGGTGATTCAATGTACCATCGCAAAATCATCCCAAACTATATTTAATTGTGGTTTGAACCATCCTAACAAGGTGACCTGGGAACATAGATTAGAACCGGTTGTTATATAATCGGATGAAAACCTGGAACTGCCTGTACAGTTAGAAAGAAACAATTTCCATGAACTTTAACCTCTAGACATATGTCAGAGTCAGGACTAGCGTGAAATCGTGCACGATGACAATTACAGATCTTCTTGACAATGTGCAGAATTAAAATCATGAGTATTAAATATCCGATCCACTCAGCTGGTTCCTTAGGTGAAGTTATGTTAGTGAAATGTGGAACAACTTATGATATAGGTATTGTTGCAATCAGATTGGGTAGAGTGAAAGCATGACCTCTGGGTAAAAGTTATTGTAAGACGGCCAAAGCTGCGGGACGTTTGCAAAGATTATTAGCAAGATTAGAAGTAAGGAAATATTAGCTACTGTGCCTATTGTATTAGCTATTGCTAGATATCCTGGTGGAGTGAAGAAATAATCAGAAGGTATAATTGTCAAATCTCCATACAGTACGGGATCTATCATTGAACAAAATATTTGTTGATCTGCTTTTGTAGCATTGACGACCTTGTCCAATTGATATGCTAGCGAGTCGATAATTTTTCATCAAAAGAGTGATTATAAAATTTCATTGGTGGTAATTGAACTTTCGAAGAACGGGTCAGTTATGTTTCTGCTGAAGAAGCTTGTAAAGTATCATTGCTAAAAAATGTTTTAATAATCCTAGATTAATTGGAAATGTTGGAATCTCTGAAATAGGCAAGAGTTCATGAAAGTTACATTGGGAAATGCTAAGAGGTTGATATGCACGTGGAATTTGTAAAGTGCGGGAAGATTATTATCCATATGGCTTGGAATTACATTATTCTTGGTTATTTATAATTACGTCGATCTGGTCATCGGTGCAATGGCATACACCCCTGTGTGTAATAGGCGCTTTGGTAATGGTCCTGATACCAGTCAGTAAGCTCCTGCTCTTCAGCTGAAAAAGTCCCCCCCCCCCGTTTGCTGACTCCGTATGCTGCCCGCGTTCTCAGTTTTATTGGCTAGTTGTTGATATCGTCGGTACTGTGAGAGGATGGAAGGTTGTCGTGTTTGGCTTTCTTTGTGATTTGGTTGACTTTTCTACAAAGGGATGTTGGCATCGCATTTTTAAAACTCGTACGATTTTCGTTGGCATTCTGTCCAATATTTTGATTTTTCAGACTCGCATGTAAAAGTCAATCACATAAATCAATATTCGTTAATTCAGAGTTAAAGGTTGTCTAAGAATCAGCGCTTGCATCTATTATGTCTAGAGGTCTACGGATAGAGCATCTTTGCCACGCGATCCGTAACCACAAAACAGAAGCCTTACCCGCACCCAACCCCTTCTAAAAAACCTATATGATGCAGTTTTGCCAGCCACCATAATTTAATGTGAGAAAACTCAGAACGAGTAATTATGGGCCTCTAACATAAAATATTACGACGCCTGATTACTGCACGATGAAGAGATGCTTTATGTGCACAAGTGAAGATCTTTGACGAAGTTTGTCAGTATAACTTTTACTAGGCAACCTTACTACTCTGTCATCTATGGCATAAATTCCTGTAAATAGAGGAGTTATACTCATGTCTGAAGTGTCTCATGCATCACTAACGAAGATAAAACGTCTGACTTACGCTCCACAGTTCTGTTTGTATCTCACAACAGTTGAACTCCTAATGACTGTCGCAGTCTCTTTTTAACTATATACATCTATGGGTTGTCTAATTTACACCTGACAATCTTTCCCACGTCCTTTCATCGTGTTGCCATGTCTGTGGGAACCTACCTCGGCTGTTAATAAGACATGTTTCTAATACCATTCGTTCTCCATTTAATTACAAGTCAATTATTCTGGACCTTTGTTTTTCATCTGCTTCCTTGCAACTTTTATCCGCCTTTCCTGGCTCATATTTAGACTGGGTCCCATGCCAGGTCGACTTTTGCCACTGAATTCGTACCACGGTAGGCCTAGTCATATTGCTTTCCTGATTAATTCCAACGTTATCAGTGCCTACTCGACGTGTCTCAGAGTGTGTTTAAGTGTGGTTGCATGTCGAAGTAGTTGTTGATATCGTCGGCACTGAGGGAGGATGGAAGGTTGTCGTGTTTGACTTTCTTTGTGATTTGGTTTACTTTTCTACAAAGGGATGTTGGCATCGCATTTTTTAAAACTCGTACGATTTTCGTTGACATTCTGTCCAATCTGTTACTTTTACAGACACACATGTAAAAATCAATCACGTCAATTAATTTTCGTTTAATCAGAGTTAAGGTTTCATATCCGCTGCAGTAAACATTCCAATCATTTTGAGCCCAGCGTGGTCACAGCGGGGTGGCCATGTGACTCTAGCCGCTTGGGTTCCAATTTCACTTAGGCCCTCGTCCTATGTTGGCTCTAATGTCTTTGAGATCATTGCACGATTCACGAAAATGCAGAATACAGCAGTAAAACTTTGAACATAACAAGAAAACAAGTGCAATGATTGCTCGTATTAAGGATCCACAAAACTCATATTATCACATCAACTCCGAGAATATTGGCTTTTAGAATCCGTGCGTCAACTAGGACGCCCGATTATTCGGGATTGCCGATCAACAGTAGAGAGAGAGAGAGAGAAAACGTTGTTTTTTTCAATGTTTATTCAGTAGATGACAGCTGCTCGAACGTCATGTCCCGGGTGTTTTCGGTGATGTCGGTATGTGTGAAAATATTCGATAGCCTACCCGTTATCAATAAAGCACCATCTTTGCAACTTGAGAAATTCGTGTAAACCTTCGTTTCGAGTCGTCATTGGAATAAATAAAAAATTGATAAATTGTAAAAGTAATTAATTTTAAAGGATGGGCATGTAGAACAATTTTGTCGTCTAAAGTCTGTTCAGTAGGTATCTCGATGGAATAAAGTAGAGTCTACATATTGGGCCCGACTCATAAGGAGTTTGCCTACTGAACTGAACTTAGTGCACAAAATTTTAAGATAGCTAGCCATCTACAAATATGCATAAAAATTCCGAATTTTTATTTTTATAAAGTTCATGTAAACGGTACCGAGAAAATGAATTCAATGTAGTTTGTCGATTTGTTTTGTTTTGCGAATTAAAAACGTTTACGTATCCGTCCGTCCCATGTATGTGTCTCATCATTAAAATCGTTTAGCGCTTCAGTTAGGCCTACATCAGATGCTTTGATCCAAGATGGTCGAAAAGTGGTGTCTGACCACTTCACCTTGTAAAACCTTTTTCGACCTCTGTCTTTGCATGCTAGAATGTCTGTGATTGGACACCATCTTTATTGATTATCATTGTTCTCGTCATCAGAATCTGCTGCGGCTGCAGATGTTGAATGCTGAGGCGATGAGGTATCTTCGAATTGTGGCGGCGCATCGTTCGTTAGAGGAAGATTATCGGCCGTATCGAGAGGACTGTCTTACAGTATAACGTCATCAAATGTTTCATCATTGTTCGTAACAGTCTGGGCAGTTTCATCGTCAGCCGCAGCAGTCGTTGTTTGTTGAACTTCACCGTCGTCTACGGGTGAAGAAGGAACATCGTCTGTATTTGCGTCAGTCGAAGTCGGCTGGGACTGCGGAGTAGAGAGAAGATCTCTGAATCGTTCGTCAAACATGTCTTGTCCCTCAACATGTTTACGAAGTCTGTTCACATGCACCGGTGCAGACTGTAGATTATGCGTCACAGAATCTCTTAGAATGTACGTATCATTCAGCCTCTTCTAATTATGTAGAATGGTCCCACGTATCGTTTCTGGAGTTTTGCGCGCACACCTTTAGGGGTGAAGGTTTGGTGCAACCAGACCAAATCTCCAGGATTATACGTCATTTCTCTCTTCGTTTTATCATAGTATTTCTTGTATATTTTCTGTGCTTTGAGTACATTTTCTTTCACCTCTATTTTTGCAAGCTACAATCTCTGTCACTGGGTGCCAATCTGATTGATCATCAGCGCTTTCATCATCTGAGTCAGCTGCAGCTGCAGACGTTGAAGGCTGAGGCGATGAGAGATCGTCAATTTGCGGCGTTGCATCATTCTTTAGCGTAAGAGGATCACCCGTATCAATTGCATTGTCGTCTGACTGTGGCTCAACTTCGTCCAATGTTTCTTCATCATTCGCAACAATTTGGTCAGTTTCATCATCTGCTGTAGTAGTCATTGCTTGTTGGACTTCACCGTTGTCTACGGGACTGTGGGTGAAGAAGGAACATCGTCTGTATTTGCCTCAGTCGAAGTCGGCTGGGACTGCGGAGTAGAGAGAAGATCTCTGAATCGTTCGTCAAACATGTCTTGACTCTCAACATGTTTACGGAGCCTGTTCACGTGAAAGATTCCTACAGACGGCTGTTAACAGGTGAGAAGTAAGCGAATGCAGGAAATGAATGAAAGTCGGACTTCGAATATTAGTTGTGGACCATATGAAAAAAGACTCAAGGAATAAGGCAATGAAAGAAATAAATGAATTGTTAAACTTGCCTTTCGGAGTATCTGTGATGCGTTCTCGATATAAGTTGACTTATACTCGGTTCGTTGTGGCTTGCCTCCAGCGATCAGTTCCCTGTAGTGAATTGACCAGCGGGCGATAGGTTCTTCCGTCTTAGACTTGATAGACCGTTCGTTGAACCCTGGCGGCTCGCGTAGGCGTGAAGATTCTGTCCGGAGAATGCGGCGGTCGCACGGCAGAGCAGACACTTGAGCTCTGTTTGCGCCAGGTTCGACGCATGTACGTCCCTTGGGTCCGGCAGCTGCTGTGCGGTCCATATATCGGTGTTGTGAAGGCCGATATCCGAGGAAGGAGTACTGAGCGATTTAGCTGTTAGCTGTAATGATCACTAAATGATTAAAACATTCTAGTAAATTCTCTGTCTCGGTCTTAACGTCCTGGAACTCATGAGTCGTGGAGCGGTAGACGATGATTTGAGGTTGATCGCTAACATTTAACTAGACCCCGCGTTGTCCACCATTTGTCATGACTTCGATCTATTGATAGATATCAGGCGCAGAAGTTCCTTATGATCTGGGGAAGATGTTACCTTAACTCACAGAGGGAGAGACTTAAGTATGAATTGATAACTAAGTGATGAGTTTCAAATATATATTATAATGATGTCCTCTTGCGTCGCCTATTTATGAGGGATCTGCTTGTGCATAATGTCCATCACTCGATTGTCTCTGGCTTGGAATTTTCCAGTAGTAGGTTGAATTATGCTTAGCCTTAACCTATCTTTAGTTCGTTTGAGTGGATGGAGTTAAGCTCTTACAGAGGCTGTATTATGTGAGTGACCAATCATGTGTTGTTTACTTATTCTTCTGTGTTACCTAGTGTGAAGATTGACATCTAAAGTATATTCAATGTCTGGTGTAATTTTCTTACTATCATAATTCCTTTGTTTACGATTATTTCAAGTTCCTGTTATGAGCGTGTACCGGGATCGAATCCTCTACTCCCCTAGTAGAAAAGTTAGAGATTAAAGCCCCGAGTTCTACACCATTTTATCATGACTTCGATCTGTTGTAAGAGATCAAGGAGCAGAGGTTCCTTATAATCTTGGGGAAGATGTTACCTTAACTCACAGAGGGAGAGACTTAAGTATGAAATGATAATTAATAGCTAAGTTTCAAATATATATTATAATGATCAACAAGTATAGCTAATCTAGAAACATCGTTACATGTAATGACTTTGATATAAATTAATAGATACGAAGTTTATCCGTACACCGTTCTTATAATTATTATTATAAAGTATACCCAAATGTTGGCTAGAATCTAACTATTATAGGATGAAATGATGAGCGAGTCCCTGTAAGATGTATACCTGAGTTGTCCAGACTTCCGCTGATGAATCTGACTGAGCAACGGATTATATACTCCCAACTATTCCTATCCTAACTGTAACCAATCAGTGAATATCTGTTAACCAATCCTGTCTTAGTCCGCTACCAAATGATTTAAGAATTTCATGGAAGGAATTTCAACTGAAATGGATTGGTTGATTAACAGATCTCCTGAAATTCCAGCAAGAGTGTCATTGCTGAAGAAATGCTGCAGTAGTGCAAAGTTTAGAGGAAATGTAGGTGGATTTTCAGAGTGAGAAGAATAATTAGAATCACATTGATTTATCCTGGGTGGTAAATAGCTACGAGTTGCTTGTATTGCACAGGTACAAGGTATAGCGTAAAAGAAATATGAACTAATCGGGAGAAACTTCTGTCGATTAGGACATTGGAGTTGTGCCTGTGGTGAATTAAGGATGAGGATCTGGGATAGTCGAGAATGTACAAGTCAGGTAAAATGTTCGACGAAGGCATCACTTGGAAGTCGCAGAATGATTTGATATTGTCAGCATGATCTTGAAAAATAGCCAGTAAACAAGATGGAGTAGTTATTCTCATCAAGATGTCAACAGAAACAGTATCCCTTGGTGAAAATGGTAAAGTAGATTCCGCATTGTAATCTGACTGTTGAGATATGAAGAAACTCTGTGTAGTTGAAGTGAGAATTGTGGAGAAGTCCGAAGAATTATGAAAATGAACTTGAAAAATGACTTGTGAAATTACGTCTTTCTGTGTCATGGGAAACTTTAGAGCGATATACAAATCTGTGTTGTTACGAATAAAGAGAAAATCGTTCTCTGTTGTAAAACTTGGAGCTGTGTTTAACACTTTCATTGTGGGCATGGTTTGCAAAGGAGTGGCCTCTATGTCTGAACAAGTTTACTTAATGGCTTGTGGTGATATGAATGTAGATAGTAAGAGACCTGCAACTAGTTTTTTCAGTTCCTCTATATAAATTTTGGAGCTGATTCTGCAATGGTATTGCTTCATAAACCTTTGAAAAGAAACTGTAAACCAAAAAGTTTAGATCAGAACCATGCTGTCTTGTCCATTGGTGATCTGAGGTGATCTCTCGGAAGACTGTGTTATCGTAGTCCACTATTTGAACTATGACCGTTTTATGTTATAAGGATTCCTAATGGGGAACTGAATTCACAGACGAGAAGATAAGCAGAGATTAAATGAGACTGAATGATGATTCAAGTAATTATTAATTTAGGCTACATTCATTATCATATTCTAACAGTGATGCAAATACAAAGACAAGCGATGTTGCAAACCTAATTCTGCCAGATAAATAGGTGCACAAATCGTCAGGGAAGAAAGATTCTACTAATCGGTGCCGAACTGTAAAGTGTAGCCGAAAGGTGATTTAGTATAGACGACTCAAAATCTCTCTTCTTCCTCACCTCTTCCTCGAAACGTCGACCTTCTTCTTTCTCAACTGCCGCCCCATTGTCCTCTTGCTTCGCCTATTTATGAGGGATCTGTTTGCGTATAATGTCCATCACTAGATAGTCTCTGACTTGGAATTTCCCAGTAGTAGGTTGAATTATGCTTAGCCTTAACCTATCTTTAGTTCGTTTGAGGTTGATGGAGTTATAAGCTCTTACAGAGGTTGTATTATGTGAATGGCCAATCAGGTGTTGTTTACTTATTCTTCTGTGTTGCCTAGTGTGAAGATTGACACCTAAAGTATATTCAATGTCTGGTGCAATTGTGTTACTAGTGTTGTGGCTCAATCTAATGAATATGATGACAATGTGTTGTTATGTATGATGTAAATTAACAGTACTACAGTTCGATGCCAAGTATACCGCACGATTAGTCCACCTATTCACCATCGCTAAATCAGCCCATGTAATATAGAGTTGGGATTAAACGATCCAGGCACAGAAACATGCACACATAAATTATATATAGAACCCGTGGTGAGATAGTCAGAAGGACAACCTGGTAGAGTCTGTAAAGGTTAAAAAGAAGCAACGACCGTTCACTTTTACTTCCAGGCAAATATTGTCATGACTTCGATCTATTGATAGATATCAGGAGCAGAGGTTCCTTATGATCTGGGGAAGATGTTATAGAAACGAATGAAGACATTAGTTTAGTGTGACGTTGAAATCCAGCCAGCAAATCGGATCGTGAACTAGAAATGGCCTGTACATGTGAAGCAACCAGTTGTACGTCTTCTTCTGTGGCTGTGCCAAATAAAGATCGACTAAGCAGACCAATAAAGGGTGCTAAAGATCGGTAAAGGAGAATTCGGCAAGATTTCTGAAGTTCTCTCTTATCTGTGCTTTTATAAGAGCGCATTTTAAGAACCTCTCAAAAGCGATGATTAGGCCTACATATAATATAAGTGTCCATTCCATGTTCACTTTTCTGCGCTAATGAGCTGCCCACGAACATCACTAGCATCGCCAGAAACAACGGAACCATATCTCGGTGGAGGGGTGCGATGTAAACCTTCTAGAAACAACGGAACCATATCTCGGTGGAGGGGTGCGATGTAAACCTTCTAGAAACAACGGAACCATATCTCGGTGGAGGGGTGCGATGTAAACCTTCTAGAAACAACGGAACCATATCTCGGTGGAGGGGTGCGATGTAAACCTTCTAGAAACAACGGAACCATATCTCGGTGGAGGGGTGCGATGTAAACCTTCTAAATAAGTGAATGAGTTGTGTTTCTGTATCTATAGTTAGCTTCTTGCTTGTTGTATGCAGCATGCCTCTTTTGTACTGTGCAATATGCTTTATTCTTTATTCTTTAGTGCTTCCCATGGCAGAGTTGCTTTATTAAATAATGGCTCAAAACAGTTTAAGTCCTAATTCCTCCTACCATTAGTTTGGCTGACTCACTGTTCAAATGGATACTTAAAACAAAGAATTCCTTCCTCTGTTTGGCTGATTCAGTGTTAAACTCACATCTAGGCTGGAGAATTCCATCCTCAGTTGGATCTCTTTTAACCTTTAATGACGAGCTGCATAGGTTTCCCATACATTTCAGCACTTGCTCGTTGTTAAAGGGTTAAACTGTACACCCAGACTGAATAATTGCATATATAATGCCATGTTCCACCCTTATATAACTGTTTCTCTATATTTGTGGGAGTGTGCTCTGCTTCACCAATCTCTTGCTTTTGGACTTTGAACAGCCATTTATGTATAACCAGAAGTTTAATGCTTGATCCGTTACTGCAGGGAATTCAGATCCTGCCATGTTGTTTGGCACGAAGGTAGTTACTGCTGCCAGTGCTGCTGAAGTGAGACGCTGGCGATATGCCAACCATAAGAACATGAGTGGATTTAGACTAGTCACTACTGCAGTTGCAATAGTGAGATATCCAGGGCTGGTAAGGAAGAAATCCGAGGGAACGCTAGATCACCTGTCAGAAGCGGATCGGCCATGGTACGAAAAATCTGTTCATCTGTCTTTGAGGCATTAACTACTTTCTCTAGCTGATATGAGAGTTCATGAGATGTAGCCAGTTTATCATCAAAATAATGGTTGAAAAACTTCACTGCGGGTAACCGTACTTCTAAAGGTTGACCGAGGAGCATGTTTGATGCAAAGGCACTTAATGTAGGCCTACCATTGTCAAAGAAATGTTTCAATACAGCTAAGTTGACAGGATACTGAGGCTCACTGGAGATAAGTCCAGTCGCTGGTAGTTGACAGTTGGAAAGGCGAGAAGGAATAAGATCGAAAGGAGTATAAATTTCCACATGGAAAACTATCAATGCAGTAAGTAAAACCTTTTGGAATAATCGTGGATTCGTGAACACAACCCAAAGTGTACGATACTGCATGGCGGATTAACACTTGGGGATAATCAAGAACAATTAAGCCTTGATCTTTTGGGTTTTCAGGAATCATCTGAAATTTACACAAAATATGGATATCGCTATCGGAATTTTGGAACAATTCCATTAAACAAGTTGGTTTATCTCCGCTCCTGACGTAGTCAACCGGATGTTTCTTGTTAGTTTTCATATTGAGAAGGTAGTGTGTATCATTTGGTCCATTCACCACCACATAGAATGACCTTCAAATTTCCTGTGAAACCTGGGACATTGTCCTGGAGGTACTTGAGGATAGTACAGCCACACATAAGTACCTGGTGCAAATGTGGTTGGCCGATGATCCCGATCATAGTAACGCTTATACTCCTTTTGCGCTGCGTTAATATTCTGCTGAGCCACGGAGCGGGCCACTTCTAGCCGAGGCAATAATTGTCTGATGTACGTGTCAGCATCGATCTTCCCGTTGCAGGAGGAACCAGAGCTCTCTCCAATGGCATGGGGAGCTCCCTTCCAAATAGAAGGAAATACGGTGTATGTTGTGTGCTGCTTGCTGCCGGAGTTCCTCTATGTGCGTATAGAATAGACGGCAAATACTGGTCCCAATCTTTCTTGGTGATACAGTAACATCGTATGAACTGCCATAAAACTTGCCAGACCCTTTCGACTTGACTGTTTGTCTGAGGGTGGTAGCTCGATTTAAATGTTCTCTTGACGTTGAAACGTTTACAGAGTTCTGATACAAGGGTGGACATGAAATTCTGTCCACGGTCTGTTATCAGGGACACTGGAGGTCCATATCTGGTAAAAATCTGTGAAGAAAGCACATCAGCTACGGCTTTGGCTGACTGATTAGGCATACTGAATGCTTCTGGCCACTTTGTCAACGAGTGCACGAGGAGTAAAATGTACTTGTTTCCCTGGGGCGTAGGGGGTTAACAGCTCTGCAAAGTTCATGTGCCATCTCCTAAACGGACCCTTCGTAATAGGCACTGGATGTAGCGATGCTGGCTCATCCCTAGCTACCTAGCCTACAATCATGCAGTCTAATGCCATAGCTTCTATAGTGCATCCTAGCTGTCTCATACATGTAAAAATCAATCACATCAATCAATATTCGTCTATTCAGAGTTTAAGGTTGTCATAGATTAAACTCTTTTGAAATGATACACATTAGTTGAAATTCTGACCAAAAGGCTGTCATAGACACAACACTACATCGACGATGAAGACGATTCAACGTCGCTTTCGTGTGGCATTGTCCAATTGTTGCACAGTTCTGTATTGCACGAAAACACATACTCTTGACATTATATACCACGTCCCAGGAATTGTGCCAGGTTCTTATGGAGTCAGGGAATATGCAGTTGACCACTCTGGAGTTCCCGACATCTACGATACGTTTTCATTTTTCACACACAAAATGTTAATCCAGAACTGCATCGAAGTTGAAGATGAACGTTTTTGTCCGTTAGATAACTCGTCGCCTAGTCGACGGCGGCGGGAAAATTTATCAGATATAAATCGCACAAATCAGATCTGAAAGACCGCTGCTTGCATCTATATATATATATAGGCCTATATATATATCACTGTAAAGATGGACTTTGTCTCTATTTCGACCGCGGGCGGGTGTCATCCCGGGATGACTTCGTTTACAAGAAAATCGGGGTCAGCGTGACGCCAAGATATTATTTCGTCAATTTTCTCATGTATGCAATAGCAGATACCCCATTGATGTGCTTGAAGGGGTTGCGTAACTTCCACCTAACGATTGGAACCCGACTGCGGAATTTCCCACTACTTGCGACCACAGTCAAGTAACTGTCTAGCGTCCGTCATTGTTTGCTGTCAAAGTCTGCAACCTGTCTTAGTGGCCGTTAAGCGGTTCCGTAGACACCTGCAGGGCGTGGATTGTCCGCGGCGGGTAAATCCCAATTTTCTTCCGGAGCGACAGTCATGGGTGGGAGTGGTTCGACAACATCAACGACCTGGAGAACGGGATCACCGTTCCGCCAGGCGATAATCTCGTCTATCTTGTCGCAGATGCAATGACAAATGCCCCCGTTTATATGAGTGAAAGGGTAATGGTCGGCGTACCACTCAACCAATTCGTCCTCTTCTTCAGGAGTGAGGGGTGGCCGTCTTCACCATTTTAATTGGTCCATTTTGTTGATAAGATATTCTGAACTTTCGGCTTCCTCTCGAGTTCTTGTTAGCTTCGCTTACCGGCTCTATTATAGCCGACATCTAGGCCCAGGCCTTCTCTCCAATTCGCTACCTTACATTTACCTAATGCAAGTCCTCTTGGTATAAACCTATCAGATTGGGAAAACTGGTCATGATTACGCAAGGTAAAGAATGAAATAAAGAAAATCTGTAATTTAGCCACTGTTGCTTAAGTAATTTGACTCTCATGCCGCAATTCAGAGAAAACGATCAACAATCACACAACGATTCAGGTAGGACCATGGCTTCCAACTCGAATGACTTAATCTTGGCACCTTGTCAACTCTACCTCCGCGTTCTGATTTGGATCAAAATACGAACAACCACATTCAGCACAATAGTTGCTTTTATCACTGACGCCGTCAGCATTCAGCTTCTTGTGTTTCTTCATCTTCTTGGCTTATTTCTGCTTCTTTTCCTTCAGTTGATATAGTGTTTTCTTTGCTTATTGTTGCCCTTTGCAGCTTTAAATACTTAAATTTTCTGCCCACATCTCCTGGCCTGATAGATGCTGTTAACCACACCCTTGGATGCATCCTTATCATACAAACTTTTGGGTATGCATCCGAATTAAGAACGACAGCCTTCTGACTTCAGCCATCATTTATCTTCAATGCTCTTTTTATCTTAGTTGTAGGCTGTTAGTTACGAAAGCTAAACCTTGCAGGTGTTGTAAAACGTGTTTGTTGGTTTGTCGCTGTTGAAGTTAGAAATTCTGCTGCAGATGATCGACCAGCTGGTGGACTCGCATTTGTGGCTGATGAAACTTGTTCCAAATGATCCACTTGTAGTTGAATATTTGACATCAGTTGTTGCTCACTGGTACTAGAACTTTGAAAAACCTCTGACACAGATGATGATATTTTCATTTGACTGAGCGCCTGGTTCCCGCGACTTAGCTTTCGTGGGCACTGAAGAAACTCATGATTAGGCTTATCATAACGGCTACAAGTAAAAACTGCGACCATAATTATTTTCATGCAGTCAAATCATAGCTGGATATGTGGTCTATATGCCCTTGCCTTAAAATACATTGATCTAGTATTATCATGACTTCGATCTGTCGTTATAGATCAAGGAGCAGAGGTTCCTTACAATCTAGGGGAAGATGTTGTCCTAGCTCACAGAGGGAGAGTCTTAAGTATAAAATTACAACTAAACGATCAGTTTCAATTATATATTATTATTACAAAGCAGTGCCTATCCCGGTGTGATGAAACCGTCTTCCGAAGAAGTCGAACTGCGTATCTTACTTGTGAGCGAATGGCTGACTGTAACGATACTGAGTGATTAAAACATTCCCTTAAAATCGCTCACTCGGTCTTAAGGCTAAAATGCTTTGTAGATGATGATTCTCGGTGGATCGCTAGCATTTAACTAGATCCACACGTTCTCTAATATTTTATCTTAATGCCTCTGTTTACGATTAGTTCACGTTCCTGTTATGAGCGTGTACCGGGATCGAATCCTCTACTCTCCTAATAGAAAAGTTAGAGTTTAAAACCCCGCGTTCTCGACCATTTTATCATGACTTCGATCTGTCGTTATAGATCAAGGAGCAGAGGTTCCTTATAATCTAGGGGAAGATGTTGTCCTAGCTCACAGAGGGAGAGTCTTAAGTATAAAATGATAACTAAACGATCAGTTTCAATTATATATTATTATTACAAAGCAGTGCAGTTAATTTAGAGACATCGTTTACAGTTATGACAATAATTTAGATTTATATATTATTAAGTTTATCCCTACACCGTTCTTATCTTATTATAATGTATTCCCAGAATCTAAGTAATGTAAGATGAAACGCTGAGCGAGTCCCTGTTGATGTATACCTGAGATGTTCCAGACTTCCGCTCTAGAATCCTACCAAGCAGCCGATTATATACTCCCAACTCTTCCTATACTAACTTACACCAACCAATCTGTGAATACCTGCTAACCAATCATGTCTTAGCCTGCTACCTTTGCTATAGCTTAGGGTTTGGCCTGGTAGAGTAAGCACCAATGATAATAAGAGCTGGCTTGGTCTAGCACATAGAAGATTGACGTAAGCACATCTATTCTTACCTCTGGCTCTGCCCGTAAAGAATGCCTAGGCTAATAACTAACTTATGTATATATGGATGTGTTATATAATCTGTATATTTCCTCCTCATGATAGTACAATCGTACTATTGCTGTGGCCTCCATTGTAGTCTCTGTTATAGTAATGTAAGGTTGGTCGTCCGATTTTCGGATTTGTCGACAAACAGAAAAATACGACAATACTGGGATGTGGTTCAGCTGTTTATTCGTCACCAGCAGCGCATCTTCCAGCAGCGATTCCGATCGACTGAGCTGAGCTACATCACAGTTCAACTCTACACTTAAGTAGTCTTTCGGTCGGCGTCGCTCGGTCTACATATTTGCACGTGCAGGCTTAACCACAGGCACGATTCCCCTACCTGTGCTACACGCGCCAGTGCATTCCTGGTTACATGGAGCAGAATAATAACGCTACATAGTTATGTAACGATCGACTTACTCTGTCTAAATAGAGGAGATACTGACTATAGACTGATTAATGTAATCTAATCCAGTCTAACTAAATAGAGATGAAACTATTTAGCTGACGAGGAACTAGGTCTATCTATGGAAAGGAAGGGAGATACACATTGTGCAAGTTTTCATGAAGAATAAAAAGAAATGAGCATTTACAATACAAAACTGGAGAAAGATGTAAACGATGACGATGATCTTCACCAGTCACGACGTATAACGAATTTCATATTGGAACCTCGACTTCCCAAACCCCTTGGGGACACTTTATATTAACCCTCAATGGGTCCTTGTCAGAAAGTTACGTTCCAGGTCCTTGGGGTTCAAATGCACCCCTAAGTGTTTGAGAATATAAATCAACGATACGCTCTGTCTACCGGTAATCGAATACCATGTATTTTATATAAACATACTGTTCAATGTTTTATTTATTTATTTATTTATTCAACACATTTATATAGCGCCCCTTCAGGAAATAAACCGACTCAGAGGCGCTCTCTGCGCTGGACTAGTCGATGGTAAGATATGCCATACGGCCAACATATTACACCAGTTAACAAATGACATAATTATCTAAATCGTACATTTGTCACACAGTAAATTATTGACAGAGTGTGCCGGACAAGCAGGCCTAGAGCACTTATCGCAGAATTTGCGCGTCTTCCTGTCACACTCGCGCGGGCACAGATGACAACGTCCCTGTGTCCTCTTCACTTTAGCTGGTATCTCAGTTCCTGCTTCAAATTCTCCAGAGTCCAGTTCTATAAGTTGGATTGCGTCCATGATCGGTCCTCTGAGCAGGGCTGGCTTGTCCAAACGTCTTCTTATAAGTGGCTCGGCAAGAGACTCCCCGAGACTGATGATGAATTGGCGACGACGTATCGCTTTGGACGACTTATTCCAGTCAGGGTTATTGCACATCCAGATCACGAAACTGGCAATGGCAGCTGTGTCAAGCATGTCAAAGAATAGGACCATTGGCCACCTGTTGATCTTTCGTTTACATGAGTAGATGCAAGCCAAATGATCCATGTTATCTACTCCGCTCTTAGTTGCATTGTAATGAAGGATGATCTCTGGTTTTTGTTTCAGACCATCGACAACCTTGTCGTGATGCATTGTCGACAAAAGAATGACCGACTTTCCCTTTTTTGGGACATATGATACCAACGTTTTGTTGCCATCAAATGCAAAGATCGAAGAAAATTCGTCTCTGTTTTTTGCTATCATGCTTGGAGGAATGTCTCGTTTGTTCTTGCGCATCGTTCCTACATAGGTCATACCCTGAGTAAGCAATTCTTCTGCCAGCGCAACGCCTGTAAATAGGTTATCTCCCACTACATTCCGACCACTTTTGTACCAAGGTGATACCATTGCTTTCACAACACGAGCTCCCTGATCGTGATCTCGAACTTCATTCGGCTGCCGCCCAAGATAGACCTCTGCGTTCAGTGGATAAGACGTGGCACTGTCACAGCACCACCACACCTTTATCCCATACTTGGCAGGTTTACTGGGTATGTACTGCCTAAATGGACATCGCCCTCTGAAGGGGACAAGTTGTTCGTCGACTGTTATGTCTGTGCCAGGGATATAGTATTTTCGTAATCTGGCAACAAACATTGTCCACAGGTCTCGAATGGCAGCCAGCTTGTCGGTAGCACGCCGTTCTTCCCGAGTGTTTTTGTTGTCGAATCTGCAATAGTGCAAGATCTGCTTGAAGCGCTTTAGACTCATGGTGGCGAGAAAGATTGGTCTGCCATATTTTCTGGACCATAATTCTTCGAGTGACTCTTGATTGCCTCGATAGACGCCTGCTAATAACAATAGGCCGATAAATGCTTCGCATTCTGTCCAGTCGAAGGTCTTCCAGCGTTTTTGGTTATCTTGATGAATAGAGTTCCATTCTCGATAACAACGTTCTGCTTCTCGGTTCGTTTCCCTGATGACCACAGACAGGATCTCTTCGCACAAGTAAAGCTGAAATACCTCTTTGATTGAATCTTTGCGTCCCTCGGATGTTACGCCGGGTTGTTGCCGGATAATGTCCTGAACTTGCCGACGGTGAATTACAGGTGGCTCAGTAGTCCAATGTCTGCCTGTTCGATCCACAATCGTGTTTGTGCAACCAATGAGCTGCTCCGCAGCGGTGGGTTGTGTCGGATCTGGAGTATAGTGCGCGCCTCGTCCATGAGAAAAACCACGGCGTGCCCCACGTGTACCTCTTGTAATTCCTCTTGCAGTACTTACACGAGCTCTTCCTCTTGTATTCCGTGTAGTAGATGGTTCCTTTACGCGCTCTTCGTCAGACGCCCTGACATCTTCTGATTCGTCGGATTCCTCGGACACATGATCTTCGTTATCAGAGGCAGTACCAACTTCAGGCAAATAATCTCCATCTTCACTATCATCGGCATCACCTTCAGCTACACTGTCTTCATCAGGTTCTGAATCCTCTTCCATAATCAGTCGAAGAGCTTGAGCTGTGGTATACCTAGCCATCGTGTTATTTATTTTCTAATACTGAAAATGTAAGCAAAACAAAATGTCTGACTTCTAAAAAGGTCCAACTAATATCAGGAATGTTCTAACATAATTGATAATAACATAACAAATTATTGCAGTAGGCCTAATTAGCACCAATTACCTGAATTTGTTCATAATATCAACGTTATAATTTTGGGGTGCATTTGCACCCCCGATGAATCTGTGCTGGCAAAAATTGACGTCAACTTTTTTTATCGTTTTATGCATGAGTATATGAAAAAATGGTTCACTTACAATGTCCTAGAAGATAACTGCTGAAATTTTAATAATAACACGTGAGTAGCCATAGAATCGGCCATTGGGTGCAATTGCACCCCAAGGACCCATTGAGGGTTAAAGGCATACCTAGGAGTCTGAGAACAAGTGACTCTACCTGTGGCAACTCCGGATTGCATGGGACCTTGACAAGACATTAACTTTATCAGCCTTGGATCACCCAGTAGGGATCTTCCTAGATACGAACACAACCGTGATTGCAGCTATAGGGAGCTAAAATTATGCGTAATCTGGAAACGTCTATTTTGGAACCCTTAAACTTAAATATATTATAAAATATATAATTATATGGACTCATGATTTAGCGCAATTATATTACTATGCTACTTGAAACTAGCTCTAACTGCAGAGAGAAGAAGATCCATGCATTATGTCTGAAGCGAATCAATAACGCAGCGGTTCGCCAGTCTGTCTTGTAACTTTCCCATCACGTTAGGAACGCGACTGCGCAAATTCCTTTTCAGAATCTCTATAGTAAAGGACTACCCATAAGTTCGAAGACACGTGACTCTACTTGCGGCATCCCCGGGTTGGGTGAAACGTTGTCAAGACATTTGTCAATCTGGATCGACCAATAGGGATCTTCCAATAGCGGCTAAGGAGCAAATGAAGTATTAATTCAGCAGAGATTATTCGTAATTTAGAAACCCCTATATTGGAACCCTTAATCAGATGTATTGTAGCTTATGTGGACTAATGGCATAAAGCTATTATAGTAACAACGATGGTGATAATAAGTTGCTTAACTTAGGATTCGTCGGTCAGATAGTTTCGTATCCTTCTCCACCAGGTTGCTGTAGTTCCGTCTCATCTGTCTGTCTCGATCTTTCCTCTTCGATTGCCTTTCTCCAACTCACCAGTTACCAATCCATCCGAACATCTATCATTAAACGAACGATTCAAAAAAGAGTCGGTCGCTTGATAACTCCAGGAATCGTGGAAGAGTTTCGAAGGTGGCAAATGACGATCACCAGCCACTTAGTAAAAGGCCCCCAAAGGAGCATAATGACTAGTAAAACGTACCACATTTTTAAGCCTTGCTTCCAAGAAGTTTTGAAGTTGAATACCAAGTATATAGGACGAATAGTCTGCCTATTCACCATAGCAAAAATCAGCCCCTGTAATATGAGTTTGGGAATTAAGCCATCCAGGCACAGAAATATTAGTACATAAATTAAAACCTGTCGAAGAATTCTTAAAGGCATTTGGTCAGCTCCATTGAGACATAAGACTGGCGTTAGAAATTAGTTGACTCCGGTATTACTTCATTTCACTAGTACCACGAAAAGTCATGTTTATATTTGACATATCAACGAGAGCTCGCCCATATCTCCCATAGACGTGATGCAATCAGGGATTACTGGTCTATCATTCCATGGAAGGACGTCCATAAATTTAACTGGTTCAAGAAACTGCGACAACACGATAACCCGTCGAATTTGTCTGGTAGAAATAACGCATTTTTTGTTGAAGTCCGTTTAATCTGCTGTTGAGAACTGCATGGCTCGATAGAAGTCAATCCAGGCGACGTATCCACGAGCTTCGTTGTTGTTCGCGGAAACGCTGAGTATTTGAAAGTATAAGTATGTGCTGCTAAAATTATAGTGAAGTGGTGTGTCCGTGCCATTACCCTTTTCTTTCATGGGCGTCATCGACTGATTCCTATCTACTGGCCGTGTCCATCCACTGTTTGCCTCCTGCTGCAGTGGTGAGCTTGACACCAGAATGCATTTTACTTGAAATTATCAGCTCTATCTTCGGAAATGAAGGGAGATACACATTTTAAATGTTTGAATGAAGAATAATCAGCAACGATCACTTACAATACAAAACTGGAGAAAGATGTAAACGATGATGTTGACCTTCACCATTCACGACGTATAACGAATTACATATTGGAACCTCGACTGCCCAAACCCATTGGGGACACCACTCTATATTAAAGGCATACCTAGGAGTCTGAGAACAAGTGACTCTACCTGTGGCGACCCCGGGTTGCATGGGACCTTGACAAGACATTTATCAACCCTGGATCAGCCAATAAGGATCTTCCTAGATACGGGCACAACCGTGATTGCAGCTTTAGGAAGCTAAAATTATGCGTAATCTGGAAACGTCTATTTTGGAACCCTTAAACTGAAATATTGTAAACTATATATGGACTCATGATTTAGCGCAATTATATTACTATGCTGCTTGAAACTAGCTCTTACTGCAGAGAGAAGAAGATCCATGCATTATGAATTGACAGAATAATAAACTCACAATGAAAACGATGTCTGAAGCGAATCAATAACGCAGCGGTTCTCCAGTCTGTCTTGTAACTTTCCCATCACGTTAGGAACGCGACTGCGCAAATTCCTTTTGAGAATCTCTATTATAGTAAAGGCCTACCTAGAAGTTCGAAGACACGCGACTCTACTTGCGGCATCCCCGGGTTGGGTGAAACGTTGACAAGACATTTTGTCAATGTGGATCGACCAATAAGGATCTTCCAATAGCGGTTAAGGAGCAAATGAAGAATTAATTAAGAAGATATTATGAGTTTGAGGATTAAGCCATCCAGTCACAGAAATATTAGTACATAAATTAAAACCTGTCGAAGAACTCTTAAAGGCATTTGGTCAGCTCCGTTGAGACATAAACTGTCTGGCGTTGGAATTTAGTTTTGCTTATTCTTTGGCGATAATGATGATGACTCCGGTATTACTTCATTTCACTAGTGCCACGAAAAGTCATGTTTATATCTGACATATCAACAAGAGCTCGCCTTTATCTCCCATAGACGTGATGCAATAAGGGATTGCTGGTCTATCATTCCATGGAAGGACGTCCATTAATTGAACTGGTTCAAGAAACTGCGACAACACGATAACCCTTCGAATTTATCTGGTGGAAATAAAGCATTTTCTGTTGAAGTCCAGTTGAGAGCTGCGCGGCTCGATAGAAGTCAATCCAGGCGACGTATCCACGAGCTCCGCTGTTGTTCGCGGAAGCCCTGTGTATTTGAAAGTAGACTGAACGTTTAAGTATGTGCTGTTAAAAGTATACTGAAGTGGTGTGTCCGTGCCATTGCCCTTTTCTTTCATGGGCGCCATCGACTGATTCCTATCTACTGGCCGTGTCCATTCACTGTTTGCCTCCTGCTGCAGTGGTGAGCTTGACACCGGAATTCTTTTTACTTGAAATTATTTCCCGCAGAAAGTCCACTGTATCATTCGCTCGCCTATGTACGGCTTATGGCATATGCAGTAAAGCATAGATGTCATGGGTTGTGGCTTATGGCATATATGCAATAAAGCATAGATGTCATGACATGCAATAAAGTTTAAATGTCATCATGAACAGAAAAGCGCAGAAGAGTTTCTTGCACATCCTCATCGCTTAAATTGAACTTTTGGAAACTGTTGATAAGCTGCCTCTCATCGTAAACGGATCCTGTTTGGATCCTGTTTGGATCCTGTTTGGATCCTGTTTGGATCCTGTTTGGATCCTCTTTGGATTCTCTTTGGATCCTCTTTGGATCCTGTTTGGACCCCCTTTGGATCCTCTTTGGATCCTGTTTGGATCCTGTTTGGATCCCCTTTGGATCCCCTTTGGATCCTCTTTGGATCCTCTTTGGATCCTCTTTGGATCCTCTTTGGATCCTCTCTGGATGCAGCAAGACAGCGTTAAACTACACTGGCATGTTGTTTGAGACTGTGAGTCGAATTTTCGAACGTGAAATTCTATTTAATCTATCATCCTCGTCCTATACTAAGATAGGCCTAAATTACAGGGCATCCCTCTTCTGAGTTAGACAAACAAGCTCACAGGAGAGAATGACGTGACAACAATTAAAGTGTTTAATAGGACAAGTGATAGCGACAATGAACAACAAAGATAATATATTATATATATATATATATATATATATATGTGTGTGTGTGTCATATATCTTCATTCTGGTCATATCAAATGATGAAATCTGAGCTGCAATGTGATGCCTAACATCTCCCTCTCAATCCCATCCTAAAATTACTTCGATTGAATTGGCGAATTGTACAAATTGCTTAAGTTTAAGACGGTTAAGTTTCCGCGTCATATCATGCACAATTGGGCTGCTCTGTTCGCATGTAATACTTACGTGAGAATCGTTTTTGGTTCCTTTACCAATGCGCTTTTTAACATTGCATTTACGACAATCATTGCAACCTCTCAGGACGTTGTAAACTTGGCAATTTGCCGATCGATGGTCAATACGCATCTATATATTAATATATTAAGATATATATTAATTCAGAAATAAGATGAATAATTGTGGGTAATTAGTGTCTCTTGATAATCAGTTAATGAAGATAATAATAAGTAAATAATCAATATAGGTTTCAATAATAATAAAATTGTGATGTCAACTGTTCACAATTCTTACCTTGACATCAACCCCCAAAAGATCTCCAACCCTCGATTAACCCAACACGAACCATCCCCATCAAGCCAATCCGTACAAGACCTTGGCTTCCTAGCTTGGCCTAGCAATTATACCAAGAGAATAGCCAGCAACATTAAGAATGAACCAATCCTGTTTAAGGTCCATTTCCTCGGCCTGCTGGTTACCTATCAGAAATCCGTGGCATGCAGACCTGACTCGTGTAGCCAATGAAAAGGGTTTTTCTAGGTTGTGGCTAGGAACCTCTTCATGCGTAGAAGACTACAAGTAAGGTTATTAATATCGCCGTCACGAATACACACTCGTCACACGTCCAACTTATGTTTATATGGGGCCTATGCTAGCCTTATGACATATAGATGAGGCTCACTGTTTCTACTACTAAATACAGATGGAACTATTTAGCTGGCGAAACTAGCTTACTTGAGTTTATTCAGAATCGAACAGTAAAAACAATCGAACAGTATGGATGATCAAAGTACATAGTAAGTTATACAGTCTCAGAATTGTTCATCAATGATCCTGTGTAGTAAACGATTCAACGGGGAGAAGAAGCTGCCTCACTTACAGAAGAAGAGGAAAAGACTGACGATCATGGTTATCGATTTAACGATTACAGATTACTGTATAAGAGAACAGATATACAAACATTGAATAACATACCCGAAAATGACGACTAAGTGTAAACTACGATTAAGATGAAGACCAGTCGCACGAGTCCGGAGTGAAGCTGCCCAGATTCCGAATGCTGAAATCCTCCACATGGTTCTTACTTAAACTAATCCATCGGAAACTTAGGTCACGTTATTAACGGGGTGCTATTTCCTGATTGGATAATGACAATCCATATGACAAGTCTAAACCGCTCAATGGAGATTCCCCTAGCTACGGACAACCACTGATTATAGGGAAGGGCTAAATGAATGATTAACAATTAATCAGCAACTCTGTGTGATCAGCCACGCCCCTGATTGAGGGGTGGCTGTGTAGGATCCGAACCTGTGATGAGTAGGTTGTGGTTAATGGCTGCTAGTGTCATGAATGGTGAAGCGAATACGTACACAATGAAAGGAAAGAAAGTAAACAAGTGAGCTAGGTTACAGGAAAGAACGAATTTAGACGGTTCTTCCATCAAACTATAATATCAGATGATTTATTCAATGCTAACTAAACAGTGGTGAACTAGAAGAGTCACCGGTGGCAGACTCTTGTTCTAACATCTGGATGAATACTACAAGGTAATCGAGATGGTTGAAAATGCATGTGAATCATGTCAGACGACCAGACTATGAGAAATCAAAACAAACTGCTGTTGGCTGCTTACGCTTTTTTAGTCAACAAGAACCGTTAAATGAAGGGGACTCACTTTTCACTTCCACTTTCCACTCATACGTTTGGAATGCTGTCCCATCACTCTGTTTCACGCCATTGTCAACTGCGCAGGAGATGGAAAACTTGAAAAACGTCACGTTAACATTGGGCAGTGTTAGCGTCCAGCGTCTGATTGCGAGGCACGTGCCTATGGCCCCGCTCAACAGAGGGCCCCGCGGTGGCCCAAAACAGAAAATACATCAAGACTACGTGGTTACAAATCGATAATATTACTTAGCAATATTATAAGTTCTTTCAATTCTGCAAAGTAAGAACAATAACACATTTTTAAAGAAACGTAATTACTGGCAATAAGCGCAGTCTTGCAGAGCGCTAAAGAAGTTAGACCGAAATAAATCAATAATTTTAACGCATGGCGCACACAGTAGGCCTACAGCTTCTTGTATATTTTGTTTGCTTCATTCGTCTGCTTGTTACAACGCTAACAAAGAATGTTCATGTCTTGGTAAGTTAGTACTAAGCAAGTCTCTTCAAAGGTGGACATGGCTTTATCAATTGCTGTCAATCTGATTCAGTTACTGAAGCTTTATGTTGATGCACTTAGAGACAATAATTGTTTTGAAGACTATGAACGCAGAGTCAAAACACAAACTCACAGAGTAGGCCTACTACGGCAGCCAGAGTCCAGCGATTAAAAAAATATGCGAATTATATTTCTGGAAGGTCCTGCGAATGATACTTATGGATGCGAGCCAAAAATTTAGAATTCAGACCTACTTGCCAATCATCGACTCATTAATCACTGAACTAAACAAACGTTAGAAACTTACGAAGAAATCAACTAGATTAACATTCAAACAAGTCCATTTAAATACTTGTCAATTAATCGAATACAGTGAAAATCTTGCAAAGTTCTATCTTCCAGATCTTGACCAACAAAAATATCAGTTCGTCTATGTCGATAATTAATCTGTGTCATACAATATGGAATCAACGTTTCCCAACGTTGAAATTGCAATAAGAACGTTTCTGCCTATGATGGTAACCAACTCTAGCGGTGAAGGTTCTTTCTGAAAACGTAAATTAATCAAGAACGAGCTTCGCAGCCTTATGATTCAAGAACGATTAAACTGCTTGTCTGTCATGAGCATAGAATCAGATGTGTTGGAGTCTTTGAATTTCGATGATATTATAAGAGACTTTGCTCAGAGCAAAACACGAAAGCGATGTACGTTTGTGAGAAAATGTAGGGCCTGCTTGCAATCCATGTAGGTCTATTATAGCAAACATTTACTCATTACAATCTCACTTTCAATTTGTATAGCAAATTAACAATAGGAACTCTTACGTATGTTAGACTATACTTTTATTTTACACTAGTAGTACATAGATTACTGTGTTAGCAGTATAATACTATAGTAATAAATTTAACAAAATGACACATATGCGCTTTTGCAATGGATTAATGCAATACTATACCTCAGACTGAGACATTGAAGCGGAAATCTGGTTAAGTTTAAGATTAGGGCTTGTGCCTAGGGACCCCAAATTCCTTAAAACGGCTGTGGTTCGCGGAAGCGCTGTGTATTTGAAAGTATAAGTATGTGCTGCTACAATTATTCTGTTGTGGCGTGTCCGTGCCATTACCCTGTTCTTTCATGGGCGCCATCGACTGATTCCTATTTACTGTCCTGTCAGACGGTCGAGAAAGCCAAACACCTCAAGCTGTTTCTTCTCTGGACCCAAATGGTCTATGGATCGGTCAAGAAGACTAATTTGAGAACCGCTTCGAAACGAAGAATTTCTTTTGTCTATGGAAAACTGTCTGGAGGCATAGCAATCAAAGGACGCCGTAATCCATAAAACTGGACTTGTCTGGTTTGTGTAATTATTTCGTACATGGAACCGTGTCTCTGCGTGTCTCGTCTCCCGGCTGACAGCTGCTGTAAAACTATGTGGGTCAGATTACAGATTATAAAAGAGCAGATAATTATACAAACATTGAATAACGAACGATACATACTCAAGAATAACGATGGTATGCAAACTATAATGAAGATGAAGACCATCCTCACGCGTCCGGAATCTAAGCTGCCCAGATTCCGAATACTGAATTCCTCCACAAGGTTCTAACTTAAACTAATCCATCGGAACCTTATAAGGTCGCGTTATTACCCGGGTGCTATTCCCTGATTGGATAATGACAATCCATATGACAAGTCTGCACCGCCCAATGGAGATTCCCCTAGCTACGGACAGCCCTTGATTATAGGGAAGGGCTAAATGATTTATTAAAAATTGAAATTAACCAAGAAACTGCGATATCACGATAACCCGTCAAGTTGATCTGGTTGAAATAAAGCATTTTCCGTTGAAGTCCAGTTGAAAGAATGCATGGCTCGATAGAAGTCAATCCAGGCGACGTATCCACAAGCTCCGTTGTTGTTCGCGGAAGCGCTGTGTATTTGAAAGTAGACGGGACGCTTGAATATGTGCTGCTAAAATTATACTGAAGTGGTGTGTTCGTGCCATTACCCTGTTCTTTCATGGGCGCCATCGACTGATTCCTATTTACTGTCCTGTCAGACGGTCGAGAAAGCCAAATGTGGGAACCGGCTTTTCCCGTCTTCTGACGTCATTAGATGGTGCAATCTCCCCGACTAATGTCCGCTCACGAACCATATAGCCGGGAGTGACGTCAACCGGGGGCCTTAAGTTACGGACAGATTTAAGGTCTATGGAAGATTTAATCCCAGTACTTATAATATGCCCGGGTTCCATCCAGTGCGGGGGCCCGTAGTTAGGAGGAACCAGTTTGTATCGATGCTCCTCTAACCTCCGTTCCCGCTCTTCTCTTCCATCCTTCTCCTTTCTGTCTCCGCTCAACTCAAGTACCCTTCCTGACATGTTGCTAATATGCTCAGGATTATTTTGACACGTCGCCAAGTCTTTCTCGACCTCGGCTCTCTCATTAGTTTTCCTCGTCGCCTTATTGAAGCTTCTCATGGTTATCTCAGGTCGGAGCGCTACTTCTAACCTTTGTGGTGAGAAACCTAAACTTCGGTCTCGATCTCGTATTCTCTCTGTTTCATTTTCTCTCTCTTCTTCTTTATACTCATCCTCCATTAATGGTGGTCCTGAAAGCGATACTTCTCGGATTGAGGGTTCAGTTCCCTTCGAACTATTCTTCTCCTTCAGTCTCAAACTCCTTCTCAATCCTTCACGACCGATTGGTTCGGGCGCTATAGAAGTTCTTACTTTCCCATTAAGGTCAACGAAGGTAACACAAGTGGAAGGAACGAAGTCTTCCTTTGACTTATCTCTGGACCTCGTAGAGACTGGGTCCGTTTTATGGATCTCTTCCCTAATTTCTGTAACTCCTCTCCTCCTCTCACTAGACTGCTCCATTCTCTTTCTCTCGTCCCTTTCGTCTGTCATCAATTTAAATAATCGCTCCTCTAGCTCGTCTTGTCTGTCTCTTAAGTTTTGGAATCTAAAGTTTATGCCTTCCGACATAGAACATAATTCCTGACTCAACTGTTGGTCTAGATTCATTACCGTCGTATTCACCTTTACCAGACCTTCAATCAATCTACAGGAAATCACTTCTAGCTGCTTGGTCATATCTTGCAACTGAATGTTTCCTAGTCCCTGTATTTCTTCACCTTCTAATGGAATCACTTGCTCGGTCACTACTTCTAGTAATTCCTCTGCTTCATTCTCATCATTTAAATCAGTTTCCATCTCAACAATAATGATAAGAAGAACGTCTCGTTTCAAGGTTATTCAAGCAATTATATATGGTTACAGGTTATACATGAATTACAAGATTAAATGCAAATAACAACTCAATCGCTCATCTCATTCACACGCGTAAAACTCAGTTATGATCACGATTAATCTTTATCGGAATTAACCTATCATAATCTATTTTACGTTTCCCCAGAAATATTAATGATAAAAATAATAATAATAATAATAGTAATCGTAATAATAATAATAATAATTCCTATTATAAAGGTAATGTACTCAACTCTCGCAGTGCCCTTCAGAAGCGAAGATCTCTGCTCCACTTTCGTTATCGTCGACGCGGAATTTCCTTTCTAAAACAACCACATCGAACGACCTTTGGAACCCCGATCTCTTCGTTTCTTTAGCTGCGAACTCTGATTCGAAGCTCAGTTCAAGACAAGTCGTTCCTTCGCTTATCTTCAACTTCTCTCCAACAAAGACGGACTTTCCTTTTCCTCTTCGTTGAACAATTCTCTTCGGTTGTCTCGTAAATCTTCACTCATTCACGAAACTCTTCAATCTCACTTTAACTTCTGTTTCAACAATGCTTCCTTAGTCTAGCGGTTCCGAAGTCAGACGTCTCTCGGCTTGGACCGTAAACTATGGACATCGGAGTTAGACGTCTCCAGTCTCCGACAAATTCACTAGGCCTTTTCCCTTTACTTCACCTAGTATAACACACACAATCCACTAGGCCTTTTCCTCTTTACTTCACCTAGTATAAAACAACACAGGTACTCACTTGTACCACAGGAGGCAATCTTCTTCTCCAATCGTCTTCTCTTCACTAGGAGGCATTTCTCCTCTCCCAGCCTTTACTTCACCCGAGTCATCTCATCAGGCAGACCCGAAGAAGGCAGGTTCTGTACAGCTTAAACAGATCTCTGCAATCTCCGGCGCGGCACCAGTTCTCTCGCCTGACAATGCCTGTCTACTCTGATTTCCCGAGACTGACTGACTAGCTACTGTATTTCCAATCCTTATATTAAAATACAATCCACGTCTCTATAGAAGTTTAACTGTAATAGGCTGCATCCTTAATTATGCAACAACCAATCACAGTTTCCTATTATCCTCAAGACTTGCCTTATTCATTAACATAAGTTACACCCCCGACGGTGACTTAAATCTACTCCATGTTAATAAAATTATAATAACTTTAATATTCATAAACCTTACTGTCAATCACTGTCACACTCAACGTTATCCTTACGAGCTGAACTTTTATGCGTACGCGCTGATTTAATGCTTACGTGCTGACTTAGTCTGCGCGCTGTCTGAAACTAAAATTAGCAAGTGGTTGTTCGTCTGGGAAGTTTCAAGGTTGCAAGTGGAGGATGGTTGGTCGAAGACCTCAGCCTCCACACTTTCACCCGTTCAGATTGCTTTCTGCACCAAGTGTAGAAAGAAACCATCGTTCTCCTCTCGATGCGTTTTTCCATCCTTCGAAACTAGATCAACTTTAACCATTCTGGTTTCGAAATCAAGGTTAGCCTTAACTTAGCAAGTAATGGACAACTTACTCGAAGACTTATCCCTTAAACACGATAACGGTACGTAAAAATAAGCACTCAATATAATGATGAACTCACATTGCCATTAACATTAGCCTTAACGCTAAATAAACCAATTCTTACGACATGCAATAGTAAGTCTTCATTCAGCACAAATACTTCAACTGATATCAAACTAGGTCAAACAGTTGTACCATCACCATCTCAAACATACTCATCAAATCATCCACCCGACATCTCGTAATAACAAATGAATCCGAACGGTAAAAGTCACGAACAATAAAAGTAAAGTTATGCAAAAGAATATAACAGAAATAACGAAAGTCCAATTAAAAATCGTTAAGCGATGAAACAAAACTTAAACAAACACTTGATTATCTGTAAACGAAAATAGGCTACATTATACGATAGGTTAGACAATGCAAATATTACTATGCGAAATACGCAGAATAACGTTCAGTAACATTATTGATCGATCAATGTCAACGGTTTAGGATATACGAGGTTAACAATAGACGAATATATTAGTCTACGATAAAGATTATAAAATAGTATTCGAGGTAATTATAGTCGAACGGTATATAGGGTAACGTTATGCTAATATAATTAACAATCGACAAGTATAATACGATAATAGAAGAATATCAGTTCTACGAAGAGGTTTTACAGCTCTTCCTACCATGGCAAAGAAAGTAACTCAACTCGATTAATATTTTACTGTTGTAGTTCGGCATCGGAACGTGGATAGTTCATCACTCCTGCTGGCAGAAAATCACATCCCACAGGTGTGTGTTAGCTTCTGCAAAATAGTAGACAGAAACGATGTAATCAATCGTCCATTGGTACAGACCAGCGGCATCTCGAACGTCGTCCAGTCCATCCAGAAAGCGAGTTTGGTCTTCCAGATGGGGTTGTCGAAGGAATCTGCGGAGTACTAGTACACACAATTCCCAAGTTCCAAGATTCCAGTAGGCAGGAGCGGCCCACGGCATCAGGATGGGTCCTCGTCGATTCCTTCGGCCTTGATCCGTGATGACTAAGCGTCCGGCTCGATCGGCCCAACCACGGAAGATCGTCTCCGCGGTCCGGTAAGTGGCCAAAGTGTGGAATGCCGACAACAGGATAGGTATGGGATCGTGTACTGGGCTCAGAGGAGGTAGCGGCCAACGATACATACGTCCGACAGCGGCCATGGTGAGTCCGGGATGACCTTGCATCCAGAAGAACTCCCCCAACCATCCACAAGAACCACTTCCGTCCGAAGAATTCTATGAGGGTGTTGCAAGGTTATGAATCCATCAAATTGGACTCGTCTGGTTTGTGTATTTATTTCGTACCTGGAACCATTTGTCTCTGCGTGTCTCGTCTCGCGGCTGACAGCTGTATGCGGGTCAGAATTATAAATAGAGGAACAGTTTTTTGAGTCTAGTAGTTTGCTGGTATTGTGGCAGGTCGACAAATATAATAATAAGTAAAATACTGAAATATAATCCATATTGCACAAACCAAGAAAATAGTAAGCTCTCATACTGAATTCAAGGTGAATAATCATCCTCATCAGCCACGCAAAGAATCCTGTAGGCTATGGCAGTAGCGTAGCCAGGGGGAGCAGGAGGAGCGGCCGGCTCCCTCTGAGACTATTTTGGCAAAATTGGGGCCTTTTCGAAATTTATTTATGACCCACAAACATACCGGCTTTCGATGGTATGCAAGTTCAACTGCGCCTAAGAGCGGCGAACCGATCTGTGTTTTCGCGCTAGCAAGTTTTCTGATAGGTCTACGTTTAACTGTGCTTCCCCAAGTATTGCTGTTCTGTCTATGTTGCTGTGATGTCTAAGTATGGACGGACCGAAGGAAGAGAGACAGACAGCACTGATTCGAGTGGGCGACGTGTATCTATTTCTCAGTTCTAAAGTCCAACAACGTCATACAAAACGCATGTACAGTCAATGAGTCATCCGCCATATGAATCCCAAGTCGTCCCAACATAGGCCTAGCTAGTCTCACTCAGCCTTAAACAAATCTATCATCGAATTATCACACATTCCCCTTGTCATGCTCCTAGAGTGTGTGGTATAGGGTACGGACCCTGGATAATGTCTCTATTGGCCTTATAGAGGAACCCTTGTATAGGGTTCGATTAAGTTTCTGGTGCAGTCGGCTTTAAACAGGTAAATATGTTACTATAACTTTCTTAGCAGTGATGTTAAACCAAATCATTATTATACACAGATCTTAACGTGCTATAGCAGCCTAGTAGGCCCTATGTCTGAAGCATGCTCAAAGTCATGTTGGCCTCTGATAACGATTTAATATAATACTTGCAGTGACCAAGTGAAAGTTAAAGTTAAAAAACAGAAAAGAAACTAAATGAACCAAAAACAGGAAAACAAGGAAAGGAAAGCGAAACTGAAACAGTAGCTCAACACTGTTGAGTCAATATACATAATACAATATAAAACAAAAATACTTAACTAGCCTACTAAGTAGAGATTAGATAGGTCTGCTACCATGCACAAAAAACTGGCGAAAGGTCAGACAAGGTCGTTTATAATACAGTAAATTGTATAAGGTAGGTGCGTAATTTCTTTCTGAATACCCAGATGCTGGGGATATGCGAATTTCCATAGGATTTTTTTCCCAGATCGCTACTCCAATTGATTTAATAGAGAAGAGACGTGTATTCGTGCCGGCATAGGTGCGGCGACAAGAGCCAGAGTTTCTAGTAAAATACGGATGGATCTGAGATGAGAGTTGAAAGTAATGTTTGTAAATAGAAGGCTGATCAGCTTCTCTTCAAGTGTACAAACGTTATTCTTCTTCATAAGTCGTGTTTGGAAGATTGATGGTGCGAGATATCCCACGTCCTTGTCAGCGGGGTGTCTTCCTCTGTAGCGATGGTGTACTGCGTCCACTGCTCTGGAGCCGTGCTCTCCAGCGATGCCTATGTAGTAAGGTCGACCGTTGTTCTTTGCAGAATGAACGAATTTAGACGGTTCTTCCATCAAACTATAATGTGAGATGATATATTCAATGCTAATAAACAGAGGTGAACTATTTAGTCGAAGGGAACTGACTCCACCTGTTAGAAAGAAGTCAATTATACACTTGAATGATTTAATGTACAAGAATAGACACAAGAAACTTACAATGTAAATGAACAAGACAATGAAACAATTATTTCTATCTTCGTCAGTCACGATGATTCACCAAGAATTGAAACTCGACTGCACAGCATTTGCTGGGGATTTTCCATATTAAGGAGCCACTTAGAGTCTCAGGTGACGTGACTCGAGCCGGTCGGGTCAAGAGAAGGACAAACGATGCTATCGGGGATTCCGGTTCTGTTATTCCATGGAAGGACGTGACGACGTCCATAATTTGAAATTATCCAAGAAACTACGATATCACGATAACCCGTCGAATTTATCTGGTAGAAATAAAGCATTTTCCGTTGAAGTCCAGTTGAGAGAATGATCATCATCATCAGCCTCGCAACGATTCCCATAGGCCATGGTGCCCAAAAGAATGACGTGATCTGGGTCTGCTCGGGCTAATAAAGACTACATGACGTACGTATGGTCAGGTGATACATCCGGTCCTCAAACCATTGCACAACCATCTGGCAGAGACGACCGAAAGTGGTCCCGACCCTGGTACCATGGGCCACGGACCTGCCGGGAAGATAGACTTGTAATGTCGGTCGGTCGTCTGGTATTCTGAGTTGTCGGCCAACTGAAGAATACGACAATACTGGGATGTCGTTCAGCAGTTTATACGTCACGAGCAGCGCTTCTTCCAGCAGCGACACCGACCGACCGAGCTGAGCTACTTTACAGTTCAACGCTGCACTTAAGTAGTCTTTCGGTCGGCGTCGGTCGGTCCACATATTTGCACGTGCAGACATGTGTGGCTTCACCACAGACACGATTCCCCTGCCTGTGCTACACGCTCTTCAGTCTATCCCTCTCATATTCATGTGTGTGGGTGCCATACACACCCCTACAGTAATATGTGATGCCTCCGGTTTTTCCCAGATATTTCGCATATTCTTCAACAGAATGAGGTTTTCTATGTAGCACAAGTTCTTGATATAGATGCATCACGTGTTGTGTAGATATTGCTAATAGAATGAGATGTGAATGTTGCTATTCGCTCAACAGTTCCAGGCGACGGATGGCTACTCGCTTGGTTGAGCATTCTGTCCATGATGTACATACAGTCGGGTGTTGTTTAGTCAAGCATAGGTCCCGAGTACATAAACAGTTGACCTTTCATTTGTATCATGATACTTCTTGTATCTCTCTTGTGCGGTGTTGATGGCGGACCTTAGCAACTAAAGAAGGTCTGAAAGGAGATTTTCTTATAAAATATTATTGACTACACGGAGGAAAATAGTAGCGCTACATGGTAGTGCAACGATAGACTTCTTCTGTCTAGATAGTGGTGATACTAACTACAGAGGGATTAATGTAATCTAATCCAGTCTAACTAAATAGATATGAAACTATTCAGCTGATTATGAACTAGGTCTATCTACGGAAACGAAGAGAGATACACGTTATGAATGTTTCAATGAAGAATAATCAGTAACGAATACTTATATAGTGTCGTTCTACTATTATCAGTGTACCATGTAATTCTAGTAAGTAAGTCTACTGCAACACTCTTTATTGTCTAAACATCAATTATACACTATGTAAGCTACACAGAGCTCGTGACTCCACCACACGCACCGACTGGTGATAATTGCCGGAACTGTCCTTAAATACTCCCACGATGACGACGATGGCAGCCTAGCCCGGCCAGCCGCACATGCATGCACCAGCTCCTCCCATGATGACACTACATGGTCAGTCACAATAAAAACCCGAGCCGCGGGTTTTCGTGCAACCCAGGTGCGTGTGGAGAACCAACAAATAATCAAGCGCGATAACAGTAAAACAATGAAAGTTCAAATCAACTAGTAAACAACAATCAAACCGCAATAACATCGTACGTCACAACCAGCATAATCCATAATGTTGATAAACACAAGCAAGCTAACATGACATCAGGAAATAATGTACTCAAACGCGAAACTAAACGATAACAATAAAGTTCGGTTAGCAATCACAACCAACACTAAAGAAATAATGTAACTATTATTGTAACGCGAGTGGAACATTGAACTCCGAACTAGAAATGTAAAGTTTAACAGAATAACGCTTTGTCGGTCCAATAATGTTCTCCAGTCGTCTAGCTGCACCGCAAGTAATGGGTAGCGACTGCGGCAACAAAATACGAATTTGTGACGGTTTATGTAAAACTGTAATGTGCCACTGAAACCGTAATTTACGTCCCAAACAACGACGCGAGAGACTAATGTGAGAAATTGCATTTACAGCGACGATGTCATAATCATTCAAAGCATATCGCAGCTCGTACCAGGGAATCACAACCGTGTCTTCTGTGTTTAATATGTGCATAGTTAAACGAACCGGCTTAGCAGTCGACGATTTCCCACAGTAGCAAAATTTCCGAACAATCCCACTTAAAAATATGAACAAAAGAAACATGATCACCGTAATCTGGAACCAAGGGAACTCTGCATAACCCAATGAAACCGTGGAACTGGATGTGGTAACAGTTGGTGACCGTGAAAAAATCCAAACCGGTGGAATAGAATTAGCTTGTACGACCTGTGGTAGCGCCAATACAATAGCCGACAATCGATGCACCCTAATCACCAAATAAATAGTTACTATAGTAAGCAGAGTAATCAGAACGGATCCAACAGGTATAATAAAAGATTGTGAAGTAGAGTACCATGGAGAATCCGTATTACCTAACATGTCAAGTTGATCTCGAAATATGTCTGCCTTTGACTTAAATATAACCTGCCCGTCCTTGACAGACTGCATAGCTCTAGCAAATTCTTCAGTCAACTGTTCATCAGCCGCCGTGGATGCATTTGAATGAGTTAAAAAATAGGTAACTGTAGTGTAATTTGTTCAGCCACTGTAGCATCAGCCTTCAATGTAGCCCAGTCCGATCGACCAAAGAACTGTTGAATGACAGCCAAGTTAAACTGGTGCACCACTGTATGCGTCGTGTTAAATAGGTCAGCCTCCTGGCACGAGGCAGGGAAAATATACTGATCAGTAATCAGTGTGCAGTTCCGGCAATTATCACCAGAAAACGATGCCAACACATCTGAAAGAATAGGTTCCACGCACGCTAACGACTTATGCCGCGGCAGCCAAAGTACTTGATTTGTTGGGTTCAAAACCTTGCAAACAGCCGTTCTTTTAGAAGAATCGATGGCGCTCCTTGCACAAATGAATTTACGTTTTGCCTCAATTGGAAATGGTTCAATTATCGATGTGTCAGACGAATACTTAGCCGGTAGTAAAACTGGCACTAAAGTTTCAGATAAAGGTGGTAAAACAGTTGCATGCAGAGTACAGACAGTGTGAGAACGAACATTAGAAGTTGACAAACGAGTGGCAGTCAAATTATCATAAAAGGTGACAACCTTTTCATCAAAATCGATCCGTGCCCCACTCGCCTCCAAAAAATCTAATCCCAATATCAAACTGTACCCCACCTGTGGCAGAATCAATACCTCACAAGGAATGCTCAACCCCGTAATCGTTACAGTAATTTCCGCTCTACCCTGTACCTGCACAGGATGACCGTCAGCCAAAAACACATCTCTATTGTCTTCCTCCCTCAATGGTTTTAAAGGAATTTTTAGTTTTTGCAGAAATGCGGCACTCATGCAAGACACACTGGCCCCAGAATCAAGCAAACATTGTACAGTATGATTCCTAATCGTGACAAAAATTGTGTTTCTATGCATTGCAACTTTATCAGTCTGCACATAAATTCTGTCCGTGTTAACGTTTATCCCGCCCGCCGCCTGTGGACGACGGGAAGCGAATTCCTATGTTTGACTATAGCGCCCCCTTGTTGACCTGCAAACAGACTGTAAATGACCTCGCTTAGAACACCTAAAACAAGTAACCCCCCGGGCGCGACAGAAGTTATTTGAAGTATGAATACCTCCACAATTTCCACATGTTGGCTTGGAAGTTGTGCGCCAGGAGTTCAGTGGCTGCGAACGGTAAGGCGGTCGTGGTCGCCACGACGGTGAATCATGTGGTCGATTATTCTCCGAGTGTCCTGGATAAGACTGCGCCGATGGTGGATAGCCTCGTGAAGTCGATGTCGCGTAGGGCTCGAGACGTGGTTCCAACACTGGCTTAGGTGACTGATCAACGAACGTGACATGATGGGGTGAAGGCGTCCTGCGTCTCGTAGAATTAATCGCTGCAACACTCGTAATCTGTAGTTGCTTTAGCTCCTCGCGAATAGCGGCGAGCTCGGACACAGTGTGACGGATATGGTGATCAGTGTCTGATTGGTCTTCCTGCGACAATTCCGTCAATCGTCCCCATTTCCGTAGCCCCTCTATTGTAGTTAAATCATGCTGCAGAACATGCTGTCTAATGTTCGAACGTAGCCCGTTCAATGCCACGAGGAACGTCTGGCCAGCGTCGACATCAAGACAGTTTTTGAGCCGCTTGCTGGACACTTGTTAAGAAATCATCAACAGACTGGTGCGGTAATTGTTTGAGACTCCACAAGTCAGCAGCGCGTTTCCAGGCATCCGTTGCTTTAGGTCCGTAACGCAGGGTCAGAGCGTCCCGCAAGGCAATAAAATTCTGACGTGTTGCCTGCGACTGCGTGTTAAACCACACAGCTGCTCCATTCTTAAGCAGAAGCGGTAATGCTGCTAATTTCTGCGCCCCCGACATGCCTCGAAACGTTGACCATAGTTCGAAATTCTTCAAAAACTCAAGAATGTGTTCCTGCTGATTTCCCGTAAACGGTGAGGGAACCAATGTATTCCCAGCCATTTCAGAGTCAGATGATATTGAGTCAGCGTCAGCACCGTCGTCAGAATCGATAACAGCGTTGCTTGATTGCGGCGACAAAACGAATGCCGGAGACGTAGATAGAAAAGCGTCTGCAGGCGGTGTGAGAACCTGTGGCGCAGACGTGGAGGGCAAAGCGTCAGCAGGCGGTGTGGGAACCGGTGGCGAAGACGTAGTGGGCAAAGCGTCTGCAGGCGGAGCGAGGACAGCAAATGGAGAATCAGTGGGAAGATTCAAAGAAGATGGCAGCAACCCAGAGAAGTGTGATCCCGTTGGAGTGGAAATTAGTGTCTTACCGGAACGAAGTAAGTAACGGCCTGTTGTTTGATTGTCCGGCCCACTCATCTATGTGATGTTCTAGGAGTACGGTGCGTGTGACGAGTGTCTGTAGTCAGATGATCCAGAAACGTTGTCTCGAGAGGTACGGAAGCGACCTTTTCTTTTGAGTTTTCCACCACTTATAGTGTCGTTCTACTATTATCAGTGTACCATGTAATTCTAGTAAGTAAGTCTACTGCAACACTCTTTATTGTCTAAACATCAATTATACACTATGTAAGCTACACAGAGCTCGTGACTCCACCACACGCACCGACTGGTGATAATTGCCGGAACTGTCCTTAAATACTCCCACGATGACGACAATGGCAGCCTAGCCCGGCCAGCCGCACATGCATGCACCAGCTCCTCCCATGATGACACTACACTTACACTACAAAAACGAAGAATGATGTAGACTATGACGATGATCTTCAGCATTCACGACGTATAACGAATTAGATATTGGAACCCCGACTTCCCAAACTCCTTGGGGACACTCTATATTAAAGGTGTACCTAGGAGTCTGAGAACAAGTGACTCTACCTGTGGCAACTCCGGGTTGCATGGGACCTTGACAAGACATTAACTATATCAGCCCTGGATCTTCATAGATACGAGCACAACCGTGATTGCAGCTATAGGGAGCTAAAATTATGCGTAATCTGGAAACGTCTGTTTTGGAATCCTTAAACTGAATATATTATAACCTCGCGTTCAGGCATCTGTCATGCGGGGGCCGTAGCATTTGCTGAGGGCCTCCTTCAGAGCAGCAAAACCTTGGCGTGTGTCATTTGTTTGCGTGTTATACCACACAGCCGCACTGTCCTTCAGGAGGAGTGGCAAAGCCGCTAACTTCGCCTCTTCGGTCATGGTGCGGAACGTGACCCAGAGCTCGAAGTTTTTTAGAAACTCTGCCACGTCCTCGTGCTGACGCCCGGTGAACGGTGACGGTACTAACGAACTGCCTGTGTCAGAGTCAGAAAGTCAGCGGCGACGTCTGGCGATGGTGATGGTGGTGGTGAGGAGGAGGTGTCAGCTGCAGCGTCCGGATGAACGAAAGGTGTCGGAGATGATGGCCGAAAAAGCGGAGTAGGTGGAAGTAGTATAGGTACTGGTGTCGTTAAGGTGGCGCCCGATGAAGAAGAAGGTAGCAGTCCTGATGAGCGTGCAACAGGAGTAGACGTTACGGCAGACGGAAGTTTCTTACCGGTTCGTACATAGTATCGGCAACTCGTCTGATTTTCAGGCTGGCTCAACGGTTGTCTTGTCTCGGATGATGATGAGATGACGCTGCTCGAGAGGAGGGAATCGATTTTGATTCTCCACCAAGTTGTAGCGCCGTTGGTTCGCCCGATGATCGGGGTTGTTGACCAACAGAATAATCGAACACTCGGTTGACGTTGAGTCGTTTATTTGTCACGAGGACATCTGCCAGCAGCGACACCGACCGAGCTGAGCCGAGCTTCTCTTACAGTTTAACTCTACACTTAAGTAACCTTTCGGTCGGCGTCGCTCTGTCTACATATCTGCACGTGCAGGCTTAACCACAGGCACGATTCCCCTACCAGTGCTACGCACGATAGTGCATTCCTGCAACGCCTACGCATAGCACAGGTCTTTGTCTTCTCTCGTTGCTCTCATTGCTCTCTGCCTTTCTGTCTTAACGTCTTTCTGAAAGTTTGTCCATCTGTCTCCCTCTCGCTATGTATCTCTGTCTGACCATCTCTCTCTCTCTGTCTCTGTGTGTATATTAAGGTGTCTGTTTTTCTATCTTCAAGCTATCCCTCTCAGATACCTGTGTGTGCCATACACACCCCTACAGTAATAGTCTCTCCGGGCTTTCTCAGATATTTTGCATATTCTTCAACAGAATGAGGTTTTCTATGTAGTACAAGTTCGTGATAAATGCATCACGTGTAGATATTGCTAATAGAATATGAGATGTCAATGTTGCTATTCGCTCAACAGTTCCAGGCGACGGATGGCTACTCGCTTGGTTGAGCATTCTGACCATTATGTAGGTCCTACAGTCTGGTGTTGTTTAGTCAAGCATAGGTCCCGAGTTCATAAACAGTTGACCTTTGATTTGTATCGAAATACTTCTTGTATGTCTCTTTTGCGGCGTTGATGACGGACCTTGGAAAATAAAGAAGGTTTGAAAGAAGATTTTCTTGTAAAAAATTATTGGTTTACACGGAAGAAAATAATAACGCTAGGGCCTACATAGTAATGTAACTCTGTTAGACTTATTCTTAACTACAGAGGGATTAATGTAATCTAATCCAGTCTAACTAAATAGATATGAAACTATTTCAGCTGATTATGAACTAGGTCTATCTACGGAAACGAAGAGAGATACACATTATGAATGTTTCAATGAAGAATAATCAGTATCGATCACTTACAATACAAAACTGGAGAAAGATGTAAACGATGATGTTGATCTTCACCAGTCACGACGTATTACGAATTAGATATTGGAACCTCGACTGCCCAAACCCCTTGGGGACACCACTCTATATTAAAGGCATACCTAGGAGTCTGGGAACAAGTGACTCTACCTGTGGCAACTCCGGGTTGCATGGGACCCTCACAAGAGATTTGACAACTCTGGATCAGCCAACAGGGATCTTCCTAGATAGGAGCATACCTGTGATTGCAGAAAGGGAGCTAATTAATTAATTAATTAAAGAGAGATTGTGCGTAATCTGGAAACGCCTATATCGGTCATGGGAAATTTGACGGTGATAGAGGTACGACTCATTACGAAGAAACAAAAAGTTGTGATGGTTTTAATAGAAATTGGGATCTTGCTAAAGAACTCTTACCCCGGATATGTTTCTGATAAAGTGTAATCGATATCTGAAATAGTTTCTCTACTCCGCAAAGGTGAAATTAAAGTCGATGGTAAGAATCCAGCGATCAAACTCTCGAGAATTTCTGCACCTGACTTTGTAATGGGACAAAATAAAAAACAGTGGAAAACATTTGGTATATAATAAAAATTGAGATCTGTGTCGTGATGTTCGATCCACTGTCGATCTGATGTGATGGTTCCTGAAATGGTGTCATACTGTTGCTTAAGGATGTCGTCAAAATTTGACATGCGTTTTTGTGCCAAAGAAATGAAGGAGGACATGCGTTCAGTATTACGTTGGAATCCAGTTATGACATCGGTTTGGGACTTACTAATGGCTTGTATGTGAGAATTTACAATTTGGATATCCTGTTCTGTAGCTGTGCCAAATAAAGAGCTTGACAGTTGTCCTATGAAGGGTAACAATGACCGTTTGGTATTGGTAAAATTTCCGGCGGGAAAGTGTGGTCAATCTATCAATCCCGGTCTGCTTCCTCTCGATGCACCCAATTGCCAATCAACGTAAAAGCCCATCCCGCCAGCTCTTTGAAGTAGGGCAGCGCCTATCATTGTCTGCCTTGGTACCTCTTCCGTCCCTCTCTGTACCTCTAAAGCCCTTCAGGGCTCAGACAAAGGCAAAACTTAGTCATGACTGGCACTGCATAAATTCCTAACCATGCAACAACACATTTCTAAAAGGAGTTAATGTAACAACACTTGTAACTGACATTAGATGAACGTTGTAGAATAACAATGAAGTTAGGCAAAGTGAATGCTCTAGCTTTTGGGTAGCGTTGAGGAAGTATCACTGCAATTATCGGTCTATTCTCAACTTATTATATGCTTCCTTACTTCAGATTCTCTCGTAAATAAAACCAAGCATTCAAACAATGCAGTCTTCCGGCAACTGAATCGGAGCATACGACACAATATCTTTCTCCCGACGACTGGAATCAGAAGAACGTCCTATTTTTACTCATCCAGGTAACTGGATATTTGCCGTCTTCTTGTCTCAGTTTACATGGCCTCCGTGGCATCACCAGCTGCTACAGCTGCTGCGGTCTGCTGCGAAGAGCTGCTGGTGTGTCATCTCCTGGCTAGCAGCTGTCGTTCTGACAGCTCCATAATGCAAGTTCTCCAGCATAATATAACGGGCTTTCTATATTTCCATTTTATTACGAGACCTCTACTAGATTAATCGAGAGTCTTTCAGCACTTAACCTAGGGAACTAGATCTTCGAAGTAGGAAGCTGCCCTATCAAATATACACGTTATTTAATAAATGAAATGAATGTCGGTAACAGATAATGCTCATACCAAGAAAGGAATGAGCTTTCATACTGAATTCACGGAGAATGGTCATCATCATCAGCCACGTAACGATTCCCGTAGACCATGGTACCCACAAGAATGACGTGATCTGGCTCTGCTCTGGCTAATAAAGACTTCATGGTGTAGGGTATGGTCATGTGGTACATCCGTGCCTAAAATATGATTACACAACCATCTGGCAGAGACGACCGAAAGTGGTTCCTACCCCTGTACCATGGGTCAGGGACCCGTCCATAAGACAGTTCGCATCGGCCGGAAACGTAGATAGCTTTATCTGATATGACAAGCACTGTGTCGAATGATGAAGCACACATAGGCCTATTGCTAATACCAAGGGAGAATGGCATGTATGTGGGTGGAAAACTATTTATGTATCTTCAGGTAGCTCTTCTATTATAGCGCCATTATAGATCTAAAAATGGCGACTGCAAGCTATCCTTAATGTGGGTAATATTACCACATTAAAAAATATTATATTCCACCTGTAGCAAGGTTCGCCGGGGCGACAGCTCTAGTCGACCTCGAGATCCCAGGCCTTCTCTCCAATTTGTTACCTCACACTAACCTAAGACTCTTCCTTGTTGTACAAGGTGTGTCTCTGGTACCTTACAAGAGACACGCCATACACTGTTGAGCGTAGTTTGCGTTTGCGATGAGAAAACATCTCCCTGCAAACAACATCCGTGTTTTGATCTGTCTAACAATGGTTGGTTGTATTAGATTGATCGGGCCAACGAATGGCAGAGAGGTTTAATACAGTTGCGTTTATTATTATTCTGAATATGAATGTCCATCGAACGTGTTTGACCTTCCTGGAACGTAATCGATTACGAAAGAGCAATAAGTTGTTGATTATGAAAGGCACGATGATTACGACATAGCTACAACTGGATAAGATTATAGTCTGCTCAAAACAAAAGTCTGTAGTGTGACTGCTCAGTACTATGATCCAGGCCTAGTCTGGACTGATCATTATGTTTACTAGGTAATTCACTCCGGATACGGAATGGACGATGGGGAATTACTACCTACGTAACTAGCTCTTATAGAGATAAATCATGATGATTATTAAGCATTTAATTAAACATGAACATTAAGGAACAGTTATACAGTTAATGACGTTTACACAATTAAAGTTAATATAATAATAACGACGACAGTCTGACTATGAGTTACGTTGTCAATAAAAATGATGATAATAATAAGAATATAAGTTTACTTATAAAACAATGAAGTGCTTCGCCAACCGGAATCCAAAGATTACCCCAACAGTTACTAACCCAATTACCCCTTCGACTAAGACCCGAACAGGCACCGAACAAGCACCGTTCCTAGAAGCAAAGCCGGTTTTATGGGAGCTTCCTGGAAGGTAACTGCAATGCCAGCCAATCAGAGAAGAAGCCCAGCCCAAGTTACCACTACTTTGCCTGTCAGAGATAAATGCTTAGCCAATGCCAGGCAGGCCCACACTTCCAGCCTCAGTTGGAATTGTAATGCCTAACCCAACAACTACTACTCATACGTTATTATCATTCCCATATTTATACTTAAACCCATTTAACCTAGCCTATATTAAGAATCTAACCTCATGATAGTACTATCACGCAGTTAAATGTTAGATTAAAGATATTAAAACTGAATTCAATTTAAATGCTTTATTAAATTAGACACCCGTTGTCAAAGTTTACATGGGAACTATTTTAGCTTCACAAGAGCAACTCACTTAGACTAGGTTAGTAATGATGATGATTAGAATGTTAAACATAATAATATCAGGCAGTAAAATAATAATAATTAAACCCGTTACTTATCTTAAGATAACCTTTCTCTTCCTATCCTCTGTTCGATGATCTGATTCCTTCGTTCCTTCCCCCCATCTTCCTCGTTCGTCTTCTCCAGCAACCGACACGTCAGATCTTTCACGTTCGACCTTCTCCCATGGCCACTCGGCTGTGTTCTTGCCTGCGACTGATTCTCTCCAGCGTCCGATCGACAGTTCTTGATGTCTGACCATCTCGGCTGATGTTCTCGCCGGACTGTCCTCGTTTTCTCTCTGCCTGCCGCTTAAATTATTTCTCCTCCTAAGCAGCTTTATACCTGAATCTCTTCCTCCAAATTCCTCGTTGATCCTCCCCTAATTCTCTGGTCAGTCGGTTACTAGCACATCCTATTCCTGACTCATTTCTTTGTCTGCTTACTGCTCGCTCTAGCTTACCCAGTGAAACTATTTTTATCTAAGCGGCTTCTGCCGAGTCTATGTGTACATATACCAAACAATAGTAACCTGTTGCCTGGTCAAGCTGTGCTTGCAGTGGTAGCAGTGCTTTCCCCTCAAGCTGTACCTCGATACCTGATCTATCCCTGTTACTTAGACTACCTCGCAATAATTTTATTAATAACTCAGCCTGACCAACACTATATTCCCTGACTTCTGTAGCCTATTTCTACTCTGTCATACTTCCCCGTCGTCCCCAGCTCAGAATGTCTCGTTCTGAAATTAAGTCTGAGGTGACTCTTCAGAAGTGTTACGTTAACAACTTATAGAAAAACAGACATATGTAGAACTCTAGACCTAGTGTCAAAATAATTTGAAAAGTCTAAGTGTCCATATTTGCAAAACGTCAAAAATGAATAGTGCACTGAAATTCTATAATGACATTCATGAATGCATGTCTCAAAAATGTGATAGTTTTAACGTACAAAGACAACATCTATAAACATGATTCTGTAAAATAACGTAATGTGAAAAACCATGAACCAAAAATTAAAATCGAACAAATGAAAGGGGCTAAGTTTCTGAAGGGAAGGCTTTGGGAAAACGCTGTTCCTTTGAATTGGGGTGGAGTAAGTTCAGCACGTAGGAAACGCTCTTGAATTGTTCAGACGAAGAAAGGAATCGAGGCCAAAATGTAACTGCGACGAGATGACGCTGATGTGAATGACACAGCCGTCAGAAAATTTTGTGAGCTCGTCCAGTTGTTTCGATTCTCATTCGTCGTCAAGGTCAGCGTGACACGAAAGAAGCCTTTCCTCCATATGAAAACAAAAAGACAAACAAGTATTAGTAAATTATTTACCACTAGATAAAATATGAACTAAGGACATGTGTATGCATGACCTGAAAACCCGTTCTTGGATTACGCGGCCAACCTAAAATAAATTGACGTAAGCATTAGTTTGCAATCCCACAAAATCTGAGCACATCCTGTTGTAGGTTCGAACTCGTCTGTGAAATCTAGGGATAATCTTCCGTGAGTGTAGCGAGCTAAAAATCAAATGCTTATTACTGACATCAATATAAATGTAAACAACGGAATAAACACCATATTAAAAATCTGTAAAATGACACAAGTAAGTAATTAACCTTGTATATTCTACTACACAATACTGCTCTAAAAAAAATTAAACTTGACTTTGGTAGACAATGAAAATCTATAATCCTCTATTAAAATGCACTTGAATCTGAATCTAGGTCACTTTACCATCAATGGATCATGGTAATCCTGTAACCTCTTACTTCTGTAAAACCTGTAACTCTGCCTCTGTAATAATGTGACACATGTCAAATCAAAATATAGGCCTATGTCTATATTTTCGCTCTGTAACTTAAAGTAAAATGCACATGTAAATCTCACACAATCTCAAAATATGTAAGCCTAGGCTATGTTGATCAGATCAGTTGCGATTAGGGCAATTTCTTCAAGTGAAAGAATATTATCATTAAACTTTGAAGCATAAAAACAGACAAAAGAAACATTTCCACATGTCAAAATATTAGGCGTCCCCAATTTCTGACAGCAACATTTCTATATGTAATATCTCTACGCTTACTAAATTTATGAGAGTGACCAGCATCTCTTTTTGATAAAATTCTTTCCTTTTACAACTCATGAATTAAGATGTAGTCATTCATATTCATAACAGATCAATCATTGGTGTGACTGTTTCTCATTTTACAATTATGCTTTTTACCTTCCTGTGCGTGATTTACAGTAGTTTCGTGTGTTACAGCATCTGTAATAACCATGCAACGTCATTTCCCTGTAAGAAGTTAAGTACGATACAATGGTTCATATAACAAATTGTGCAAGGGGTTGAGGTGATCAAAGAATGCCGTCGGAGCGTCGATCTAGGGCTTCTGAAGATAGTCGTTGACGAGTAAGGCTCCCTCTTAGGTTGACGAAGCCACAAGGTCGTAACATTCAGTGTAAGAGTGAGATGAGATTTTCCTGTGTTGAAGTGGAATACGTCGCATATCTGGAAGAGCGGTAAAGAATTGTCTCGATGTATGACTCGTGATCTTGACCAGATCAAAAGTACTGTAGGACGTTTTCATTGGATAGATTGTGAGTGCATTTTGTTGACAGATATCGTGATCGTAGGATCTAACGTATGGGAATGCGTCGTCGGACTGAGTCAGTGAAGGAAACCGTGTAGATATCATGATGGTATTTTAACTCATCGGCTGAAGAAACAGGAATCGGACTTAGGCGTTACCGATCTGTTTTTGTTAGTTATCTGCGATGTAGCCTGGTCAAGAAGGGTGACCAGACGACTGAATGTCTCTGGCAAGTACGAGTGTGATACTAATTGATCTCACGGTACACGCCAAGATAAACGAGAAGACAGCGTCCAGTCTCAAGATTAAGGCAGTACATACTCAGTGATTGTCACGATTACTACCAGCTTCTTTTCCAGTGTCTAGTAGACTGCGGTTGATGATGAGATGAATACTATACGACGTTGTAGAGGTGATGTTCTTGGTAGCAAAGCTGGCACTGATTCATGAAGTCGAAGGTCTGTTGGTGATTCGTCGCTGAATGAGGAGCGTGGTGATGAGGATGTCGCTGAGTTGAGTGAAAATGTGTTTGAGCGATGCGCTAACGACGACATGCTTATGGTCTGGGGAAATGGACTATAAACTTAACTTCTTATCCACTTAGTCAACATATTAACAACAACATTACTATTCCAATTGATGATTCACACTAGCGTGTTCAAAAGTGTTTAAAAATTTCAAGGCAGACATTATACCAATCGATAGTAACCCGTTGCCTGGTCAAGCTGTGCTTGCAGTGGTAGCAGTGCTTTCCCCTCAAGCTGTACCTCGATACCTGATCCATCCCTGTTACTTAGACTACCTCGAAATAATTCTATTAATAACTCAGCCTGACTAACACTATATTCCCTGACTTCTATAGCCTATTTCTACTCTGTCATAGTACTATCAGATAGGTCATCTTTACCTATCTATGAAGTCGTATCCTTCTGTATACACTTCTTTATTTCATTCTCTGCGAATGTCTCTTGACGGTTTAATTGCACATGATTGATCAACCTAAGCTAACGATAATGAGATAGCTACGATGATGCAACAACTTCAAGAACTCTTATTCTAGACTTCTCAAGAATAACGCTCCGTGTCTGCTGAACACTAGACATGACAGTCTAATGCAGAATGTCCATACAGTCTAAGCTGCTGGCCTTCCTGACCGTACCACTGATCAATGAACTACCGACTGCCTGCGTCTTCTCTACACTATACAGACTCAATTATCCTAAGGCCTTGGGAAGCTCCTTAAGTAGTAAGGGAAGCCTCTTGATTGGTTCGACCAACCCTGAGTCCAAAGATTGACACCATAAGTAACCATATCAAAGGTGTGGCTTCAGTTAAACCTTACCTATTATATACTAACCCATAAACTATAGTTCCTTCAAGTGAGGGCGGGACCTTCCCAGAAGATTCTGGAATCTAACAGCTGGTGTCCATCTATTATCTTCCTCGAATGATATTAAATTCTCAAAGCGGTCTGCCTATGAAGACGGTAGACCAGCGCTCTTTAGAAGTCGATGGTGGACTACAGTAATAACTCTTTCATCGGAACGTTGTCATACATGTCCTCTTCTTTCATTTCCTATCTATAGGCACCATGACCTGCTGCTTCTATGACTGGTATATTATGTCTGCGGTCAGTAGGTTACTGGTAATGCAGGCCTAGATTCAGTTGTCAGAATTTTAAGACTAATGTAGTGGATTAAAGGGTTGACGTGGGCATGTAATGTTCTACATGCGTAATGTAGTCAGGCACTGCTTACGAGTTAGGCCTTCGTGATGATCGTTCGTTGCCACGGTCCTGACCATGCACGATGAGACCGGCATGATGGTTACTCGTGCCTCGGCCAAGACCCGGGCCAAGGCCCAAAGGCCGTTGACGATTGAGGACTCCCAGAAGAGATTAATGTAGTTTATTATAGAATCATAAAACAGTACAATGATGTCGAACAACAAACTCTGTAGCCTACGTTCAACAGTTCAGTCTGACGGACTGACTTGTCTGAACTCTTTGCTTTGATAGTCTGATCTCTTACTAATAAGACAGCGTTTATATACACGGAACAAGTAGCTGGGCTGGGTGGTCGATGCAGTCAAGAAGGCCGAGTTTGGTAAGTTAATCAGAAATACTGCCTTACTCATATCCGTGCCTTGTCTAGTCCGTCTCACTGTCTCTCTCTATCTATCTTTGCCTGTCTGCTTCCATCTGTCTGTTGGCACTTAGTCAGTCGGTCTGTAGTCAGCGGCCTGGCTTGTCACCACCCTCTACGGCTTGAGTGTCCGAGTCTGTGTCTGGGTGCACTAATGATATGGTGCCAGAGAAGTCAACCCCATCACTAATATACGAATGTTCACTGGCTATGTAAAGCTAAGTTACTTTACATTACCTTCCACAACCTATTATAATATTACATTAAAATTGGACTGTGTGATTGTAGAACTACTATAATTCACGTGGGTCTGATATTGCAGCATTTACGACAAAGTCTTCAGCCCACGCACGTCTTGCTGGTCCGGTTCATGATTGGTCTGTTACTTTGAGACTTCCACCATGGATCCAGGGAGTGATATATGAAATGCCTACTGAATGTGTGCCTACCTTGCCTAATCAGTCATACTCTGGTTCAGCAAGACAATGAACTATGCAGAAGACGAGTCTATTTAGATGAAGCTAAAGCAACACCGGTGTAAAATCCATTATCGTTGGAAGCTATCTTCTCTCTGAGTGACCTGATACTCTGGAGGATATGTCTTAGAAATCACCGGGACTTTAGATGTAGCGAAGTTATTGACTGTATCTGGAGATTGTCAGTACTTCCCATCCCATTATTTTCAGGCCATCAGCTTCACAGGCTCCCTCTGCCATTGACTTATCTAAGTTTATAATTGCCTTAATAACTAAATGAACGGCGTGATGGTGCCAAGAATGAAAAGACTGTTCTGATGCACACCTAGAGCAAGTTGTATAATTATAGCTCAAAGTGTCAATACTTATCTTTCAACCTAACCCCTAATGCGCTGATAGAGATTGTACACCATACCAGTTTCATGGTTTTTCACAAACTTTTACAAGGCTGACCAACATATAGACCCCTAACCTCTGTATGCAGTAACGCAGACGGCAACGACCTATAATTATAGTCTCACAATATATTTGGCTAGTTTCAATGGCATAATTTATACAGGAAAAAACAGTTATCTCTTTAACGCTTAACCTGACAGCATTTTGTCCCAACCGTCACATAAGCCGTCGTTTCATAATGTGCTCTGAAGGTAAAATGCCTGCGTTTGGTGCCTTAAAGAGTGGCAAAAATCAATTCAGACACCTCCTACAGTTTGAGTCAGTGAATTGCATAAACTCGCAGCGAATTGCATAAACTGGCCGTGAATTGCATAAACTGGCCGTGAATTGCATAAACTGGCCGTGAATTGCATAAACTGGCACTTTAGCCTACGAGGCAATATGCCCCAGAGATTCGAACACACGTACGTGTTCATATAAATACGAACCTATCTGGAAGGATAAGCAATTTTCTATAATTCAAGATCCATCCAAATCCTATTAGACTTCAAATGTCAGAATGGTTCACTTGCGATCTTCGGGACAGCCGACGTTCGTCAAACCCCTCTATTGTCAGTTTTCTAGCTCTTCTTTCCTATTTATACAACTTGAAATTAAATATAAATGCGTCTGGCTAAGTCATCTATATTGCGATTTCTGCTAGCTCTTGAAAGTCATAGATTTCTGACAGGATTGGCCAGAGGAACGATTGTCTGATCCTATTTGTCTCGCCATTTCTATTACATTGAGCAGTTTCAGTTCATTTTCTAATTGTGTAGTAGGCCTACCTATAATATCACTTGGCTTTTCCATTTTATGACTGGCTGTTTTGCTGGAAGTAACAATTCTACTGTCGACAGCTGCTCTACTAAGTTGATATTCTGCTTTTCGTGATATCACCAGAAATCCACATTTTCTAGTCACAGCTCACTCGAATACCAATTCAACAGGTGGCAACTTCTTTTGATCTTCAAATTGCACAGACATGGCAATATTCTCCACTCACTCTGTTTGTTTCCATTCAACAGGGACCTTCTGCATTCGCTAGAACCTGGTTTACGGTTGGCATAAACTGTCCAATAGGAGACTAGCCGAGGGATTTACTTGCGTCGGATTATAAACAAAGATTTCATGTTTTGCATTTGGATCCGATGCAATTCCGTCGATCTCATTCACGTTAATACCATCTCCGATTCCAACTACGTAGACTTCGATTCCATCCTGCTGGGCAAATCCTGCTTCCGGAATCGTGTTCTCCGGTTGAACGTTGGACTGGCCATCTGTCACTAGGACCATCACATTCCTCACCGAAGCCCTGTCACCACTGCTACCGCTGAAGACGTACCGATGTGCCAGACGGAGTGCTTCCTGGGTGTTGGTCTTACCACCCGATCTTCGGAAGACCAAAGCGTGTCTGACGGCATAGTTCGATTCGTAGGAACCCAGATAGAACTGGATGGTTGCGTTGTCGGAAAACGTGACGACAGCGACGTGGACTCGATCAACGCCAACCGGAAGTCCGTAGATCGTCATTCTGGCAAACTGAATGACGGAGTCGTAAACGTCATCAAGACTTCCGGACAAGTCAAGAACAAGAGCAACGTCGATAACAGCCGAACAATCTGGAGAAAAAGTAGAGGCATGATTTTTTTAAAACCTGTGCTGCTCATCGAACGAAATTTAGGCTAGAGAATTGAAACGACCGTGAATCTAAATAGTCGATAGGCCTATAGATCTCTATAATCAAATTCAGCGTTTAGATCTTTAGGAGAAAAGAACAGTGGCGTTTTAATGGAACACGGAAGTTTGGCCATATATAACGGCAATCTAATTTACCTATTGTCTTATTAATATTGATTTTATTTCTTGTTAGATGAAAGAAAAACCGTGTAAAAAATTGTGCTTGAAATTGTATAGTACAATGGTAAAAACAGAGCAAATAATTTCAAAATTAATTTAGTTATTTCTCTCTTTCATTCATTAATTCATTATTTCATTCACTCACTCAAACTAGCTGGGTCGACAGCGCTTATGCCCTGCTACATTCATTCGTTCACTTAATCATTCCCGAACTCAATAGCTCAATCACTGACTCGCTAGATCACTCACTCAATTGTGTTCGATCACTCACTCACTAGATCACTCTCACTCACTAGATCACTCATTCACTCACTAGCTCACTCTCACTCACTAGATCACTCACTCACTCACTCACTCACTAGATCACTCACTCAATCGTTAGATCACTCACTCAATCGTTAGATCACTAACTCAATCGTTAGATCACTAACTCACTCGCTAGATCACTCACTCAATCGCTAGATCACTCACTCAATCGTTAGATCACTCACTCAATCGTTAGATCACTCACTCAATCGTTAGATCACTAACTCAATCGTTAGATCACTCACTCAATCGATAGATCACTCACTCAATCGTTAGATCACTCACTCAATCGTTAGATCACTCACTCATTCGTTAGATCACTCACTCAATCGTTAAATCACTAACTCAATCGTTAGATCACTCACTCAATCGTTAGATCACTCACTCAATCGTTAGATCACTCACTCAATCGTTAGATCACTCACTCAATCGTTAGATCACTCACTCAATCGTTAGATCACTAACTCAATCGTTAGATCACTCACTCAATCGATAGATCACTCACTCAATCGTTAGATCACTCACTCAATCGTTAGATCACTCACTCAATCGTTAGATCACTAACTCAATCGTTAGATCACTCACTCAATCGTTAGATCACTCACTCATTCGCTAGCTAGATCACTCACTCGCTAGATCACTCACTCATCCACTAGCTCAACCAATCAGTCGCTCGCTCAATCACTCGCGCGTTTCCTCGATAGTTTATTCGTTTATTCCCTTCATCTTAGCCTTCGAGTCGGAGAAAGACGACAAGTGTTGATCAAAGGCGTGTAGACCATAGTCTTCAATCAAATGATCGCAATCGTAAAGTCAAAATTTCTAAATAAGCTAGGCCTGCTCTAAGGCTTATCTTCAAAGGACCAGGTTATTCACCAGTGATGCATCACGTCGAACGGGTTGTAATTGTAATTTTAATTAGCAACTTCTATTGCGCTGGTGTCTAATGCACAAGGCATCAACCATTTGCACACCAAAACCAAGCCGTAATCAGGTCAACATCCAGAAGATCAGTCCTTGAGACAGCGAGGCAGCCTATGGTGGATAAGCAATTTGAAAGAGATACATTTTCAGTTGAGAGCGAAATGACGCAAGCGACTGAGCACAGCGCACAGACACAGGACGAGGGTTCCAAAAAGTAGACCAGCAACTGAAAAAGCATTGCATGGTATAATGGCAAAAACTATAAAAAAATAACTTTAACAGATCCAGGTATTGTCAAGGGAAGTTCGGAATCCAGTTGCCAAAATGAGTAGGCAGGGGAGCTGTAGGGCGGGTTTCGTTGAGGACGAGAAAGCTAGGAAGGCAAAGGATTAGGGTAGGAATTTGAATTCGCTGTAGGCCTATGATACGAATGGTTCTACTCACTTCTTTCACAGATCAGTCCGGAGAAAGGAATCGGACATTCACAGGTAAATGACATAAATGATTTCCGACACGTTCCCTGATTCTGACACGGACTACTCGCACACCAATCACGAGCTGAAGTTCAACGCAAAGACACATGTAAAGTTGTATTTATAAAAAAAAAACGTAGTCGACGTAGGCTAATGATGCAACTGTATTAACAAAAATTAGTCAGTTGAGTCCCACATTCATTCATTTCAGATATTTACATAGCGCCCCCTCTCAGGAACGCTCCCGAACCCAAACCCTGCTAAAGAAAACAGTGTTGAGGTTAGAGTAGAACTTAGCCGTAAATGCTGTAGGCATTAGGCGTAGAGCCAGTTTGAGCCCATTCCAGATTGCAGGACCAACAACAGAAAAGGCACGGCGCTGCATAATTATTATGTCCGCACAAAACAATAGTCTACAATGCAACTAAAAGCAATGCTACACAGTGCAATGCGATGAACTGCAATCCATTAAACTGTAATACAATTAAAAGTAGGCCTAATGCTATAGTGCAATGTGATGAACTGCAATCAAATTAAACTGCAATACAATTAAAAGCAATGCTATACAGTGCAATACGATGTACTTCAGTGCGAAACAATCCACTACATGACAGTCGATATGAGCGATGCAATGCAATGCATCATGATACAACACAACAAACAAAGTAATATATTAAACACTATTATACAAAAAATCATGATTACATAATAAAAGAAATACGTAAATATATAGCCTGAGACTTACTGTCGCACGTGGCTGAGATCATTCCATCTCTCAACTGCGGAAGATTTCTCCAGGAGGAAACGACGAAGACTGTTTGGTTGATTGGCTCAGATGCGATGTTCCTCAGTTCGTAGATGTTCACATCTGTTCCCACTCCAAACACAATTATATGGACGCCTCTGTTGCGAGCAGCGACGGCCGTTGGTGCAGTCAGCTCAGTGTTGATGTTGGAGTTACCGTCCGTTAGAACAATCGCCACATTAGGAACATTTGGACGATCACCATTGGCTGGTATAAAAACCTGGTCCATCTGCAAATGAGTTGGTGAAAGAGGAATTACTCTGAAACATTAGTGACGGAAGGGCGGTCGCACGGATAGAAGGATGGACGGATAGACGGACGGATGAAAGAACAGATGGGCAAACGGACAGACGGAAAGAAGAATTAATATATGAATGAAAAATGGATGGAGGGATGTATGCGTGCATGGATGGATGGATGAATGAATAGATAAAGAGACGAACGGAGGAATGGATGAACTATCGAAGGAATGGATGACAGAACGAATCAGAAGATGAAAAATGAGTCGATGTAAAAATTATTAAAAGAAGTCTATCAGTTCCATAACCTAACTTTACAAGAGATGCATCCATGTGTATGAAGTAAATATACTTAGTATACTGTATACCTTTGTCTCGCCGTCTGATCATCCAACAGAAGTGTAAGGTCATTTTACTTATGATAGAAAAGCTCTCTTATGGGAAACCATTGGAGCGGAAATTTACTCTGGCAGGATTTGAACCGTCGACCTTCCGATGGACGTATACCAGCACGCTAGCCACCAGACTATCGCGCATCCACAAAGGCAGACAGAGTAATAGTTAATTACTTCGGTGATAAATTAGTCCCCTAATTGTACTTTCTCTGGAGATGCTTATCCTCCCTATGGTCTCCTCTTCTCCGTTCAATCAGTTTGTTTAAAACTGTTCTGTTCCTTCCGCCTGGCCTGGGTCACAAGCGCCTCTGAGTAGAGAGCTTCAAGGGGCGCTATATAAATTCCGAATGATTGATTCTCAGGTTAAACTTTCTCCCACATCTCCGAAAAACCACTTGAATTTACAGAAGAAATTTCCAAGTATAAGTCTGCTGCAAAAACCTTAACGGAATTAAGCCAGCGACTTCTAATAGGATTAAGACCTGCTTGAGAAAAGATGAGACTGTACCATCATGGCAATTCCACTTGCTGTATTTGTTCGTTGACCAATAAACGATATTCGTTTAATTGCCAGCTGTACATCCTGTTTCGTAGTAAATGAGTTGAGGTAGAACTGAAGAAATGCGTCATCACTGTACTTGACGGCAGCGATTCTCGTCTTCGAAGGAGAGACTTCCAACTGGTCAATCAGAGAATTGACGTAGGACAGGATCTCTGGAAATCGTTCCACACGAATACTTCCAGATGCGTCTAACACCAGACAGATGTCCAATTCTCCAACACAACCTGAAATAGCTTGAAATGTTAACCGAAAGAGGAATATTAGAGCGGATATTCCAAAGTGCAGGAGTTGTAGACTTGTGAAAATGGTTTTGATGACAGTAGAATACATGTACTGTCTTCGTGGACACAAACACCTTTCATGAAGAAGCTAGAGAAGAATGGGTGGATGGTTAACTGGCATTGATTCAAACACAGTTCACAGGTGAACCCCTTACGTGTAGTGTTAGGTCATGCAGTATAACATGTTATTCTAGTTTGTTTATTTATGGAGCGCCATTGCATTTGCCCTTGAAGACAAGTTGAAGTGGCGCTTTATAAAATGTCAGATTACAATTACAATGACAATTATACCCATGCAACGCATTACCCATACACGTGGCGTCCAACTACATAATTTTATGACAGAGTCGTTGGACCAAGCTGCATCGATTTTGTTGAGCGACAACTGTTACAGGTGGTAGCGTCTGTTATCCACGAAAATGCCATCGCCGAAGAGTCCGTCACTGGTCGAGTATAATAACAGAGGAACCTGCCAACAATGCGCTACAAGGAAACTACATGCTTATCAAATACTAGCGTGTCTGAATTAAATTTGTACATGTAGCACTGTAATGAAAGAAATAACATTGGTAAGCAGCCAGACCTCGTTCACAGTTGACTCCTGTAGATGAATTTAAACAGTTGCATGCATAGCCATTGATCTGGTCAATGCAAAGACCTCCATCACGGCAAGGATTAGAAGCGCATTCGTCGATGTCTGTTCAAAATCAATTACATTCTATGATTACTTTAACCTTGAAAGACACGTTTAGATATTTGTTTTAACGAATGACGTTATCACACAGGCAACAGATGCACAGTAATTTTGTAGTAGAGTGGTATCTCCAAAGAGCGGCGCCTATTGAAAGATCTCCACCTGACACCAACCTCATGTATCAGACTTTGCTAATGCCTGAATTGCCTTTAACTACCTATCTAACTGATGATCAATGCAATCTGTTTCTGTTCTGTTAAGTTCAAGCATTTTAAATAGTTACATATGCTGAGATATTTATACATCCACCATATCTGTAATCTAGTCTCTCTGTGTCAACAGACTGATCTTATGAAAGTAGACCTGATAACGGTTTGGGTTTGCTGGATAGTTTAGTGGTTAGCATGCTGGACTGTCAATCGAGAGGTCGGGGTTCAAGCGCCCAGAAATCTGGTTCTTGATTTCTGCTCCACCTGCAACCCCTAGACAACTCAGCCCTAATGAGTACACTGACCGTACACTGTAGATGGGAAGATGAGACGGCGAGGAAGAGGACTAACCACCTGCCCTTATATGCCGAGGCTAAAACATTAAGTCGATAAGACTTCATATTCAGGGCTAGCTTAAGGGATTGCCCTTCTAAATCTTCTTTGTTGTTCCATCAAATGATGCCTGGAGCTTTAGACACAGGTGCTACAGAAGTTACAATAATGAGCAATAATTAATACTGCATTATATACAATCAATACACAGGTCTACACGTTACACATGGAAAGAGAACTCACTGTTGCAAGATGCCTGGACTAGAGGGATTTCAACTGAATTCAGTGAGTTAAAATCAGTCACACTGATCCAGTTGCTGGATGTTGGTGGACTGGCAATGGCTGACATTTCCTGTGGATCTGTACTTGGTCCAATGGCCACAGCCAGAAGAGTTATGCCAGCGTTTCTGGTCTTCGAGGCTTCGTCTATTGTAGCAGAGAGATTGATTGACCTTCCATACATCAACACAACGCCCACCTTTGTCACTCCACTTCGACTTCTGTTCACCAGTTCCTGCCTCAAGACTTGCAGTCCCACCGCCGCATTGGTATTTCTGACTGTAGCACTGGTTCCTGGTGACCTGACAAACATAAGCATAGCACAACTCTGCATAAGTGTGTGTGTGTTGCTTCAACATTTGTGACTGTGACTGCGAAACCCAACCAAAGTCAAAACAATTGAAAGTCGGTGACATCTACTTAACATTTAATAGTCTTTTGAGTAGATTACTAGCAAACTAGTTTCCAACTACGCAAGGTTTTGTGGTACACGGTCAAGTTTAAGAATATTATAATGAATTTCGTGTCTACTGACAAGAATAAGAAGCTCGGTGTCTGCAACCCGGGTGCGCTTCTGGATGACAGGTGATCACGCCGACCTGTTTCTGAATGTCATTCTTGCAAATTGGTGCTCTTGTATTTGACTCTGCTCAATAAGAGTTTAAAACGATCTTCAGCGTCCTGTTTTGTCAACACACCTGGTCTTTGGTCATCTACGCGGCGCTTTAGGAGGTACATATTAAAGACACTATATTGTGTCCTGATTCCTGATACATACATGCATGCATATATATATATATATAAACAGTTTTATTTATATATATATATATATATATATATATAAAAACAGTTTTATGTTTAACGACATTGTATTATAACGAAGCTGGTTAGCATCGCACTCATAATTTATCGATGCGTGTAACTATAGTCAACGGTAATTGGAACTTACAGATATGGTCCACTGATTGCGTTAAGAATGTCGGTGATGTTGGTGAATTCATCGAGGTGGAACCGCACTGATGCGCTGTCGAAAAACGTCAGAACAGACATTCGATTGAAGGATGATTGTAGATTTAACATGACAGCCACTCTGGCAACGAAGTCCAACATCTTCTGAAAGTTATCTGGACCACATCCATCGGAGGCAGCGATGGCAAACACGATGTCCACTGGCTGTCGACAGGCTGCAGAAAACACGAGTTCAGGACTCTGTCAATTTCGCCGTCTCATCAAGACGCAGAAATTGTAATCGTAATTGTAATTAATAACTTCTATTGCGCCGATGACACACCAAAATCAAGCCATAATCATGTCAATATCCAGAAGATGAGTACTTAAGACAGAGAGGCAGCCTATGGTGGATAAGCAGTTGAACGAGGTAAGTTTCAAGTTGAAAACTACATGGGATGAACGAGTGAGCAGAGCGCACAGACACAGGGAGAGTTCCAAAAATAGGTCCAGCAACCGAAAACCTAGCTCACAATAACAGTTCTTTAGTTAGGTGTAACCAGACAAAGATAATCAGATGACCTCGTTGAAAAATTACAATTATTTTTAGTGTGGCTGGCCAGAGCAATTGATATCCGCAGTGCATCTGATGAGTCTCCTCTTAGGTGGCGCTATATAAATTTTTAATGCCTTAAAAATTACCACTTAAGCGCGCATTTTCGCCGATCCAAGGTGAGTACAGCAAAAATTATCGGACTAATCAGGGTAATTTATCGTTTTTGCGTTCTAAATTATTTTATATAGGATAATTTTAAATAGAAGTTGGATTGATAACAATAACTCTTGCTTCAGTAGAAGCTAGGTTGATGAAAATAATTCTTGCTTAAGTAGAAGATGGATTCAAGAAGAAATGATTCTTGCTTAAATAGAAGCTGGATTGATGAAAAATGTCTTGCCTAAGTATAAGATGGATTAATAACAGTAATCCTGGACATTGGTATTGAAATGCCATGTATATAAAATTATTTAGACAGCAAAAACGATAAATTACTCTGATTAGTCCGATAATTTTTGCTGTACTCACCTTGGATCGGCGAAAATGCCTTAAGCGCTGACAGTTAACGTCAGCGCATGTAAATTAGTAACGATTGCGGAACTTGACGACAATGACAGACTGTTCAGAGATGTTTCCTTTGAATAGAGTAATTGTGTGATACGTACTCAGTTCACAGGTGGTTCCTGCAAATCCCGATGGACATTGGCAAGTATACGTCGATCTGTCAGAGAAACATTGTCCTCCGTTTCTGCATGGATTGGAAGCGCAAGCATTCGTATCTACAGTGAAACACATTTCAAATCACAAATGTTTTTACACATATATAAACATCTTATTGGTGAAATTTTTATTCGACACTAGGCAAGTTTCTAATTGTATATTGAATGGATTCACAGCAAGTTCATTCTTCTCTTAAATTAATCAAGACCTTCAATTGGTTAGCTTAGACTAAAAGAATTGCAAACATTTACCATGCACCTAATGGGCGTTTAACAAAGTCTAGTCCAGTTTACATGGCCGTACTCAAAATCAAGTACAGAGTAAACAAGTGAACTGAAATTGTAACTGTACTAGTAACTGTTGTGACTGTAATTATAATCGCAGATACGTAAAGTTCCTCTTCAAGAAGAACTCCTCAGAGCTTCTTAAACCGGACAACGTAAAACCGTAATCAAACGCAATGGTTTTCGAAAGCCTGCAGAAGGAACAAAGAACGACCAAAAGATAAATGGCACTGTGCATTTCACAAACACAGGGCTTCCATACGTAGGGGGTCTACTTTCAGAACTTTCTAGCAATACTTCGTTCGTTTCATGTAAATATGTTTGTGGCTAAATGTTCGACTGAGCAGCTTGTGACAAAACTTACTGTTGCAGTAGAGGTTTCGAATCTGATTGATCGAGGTATTGAGGCTCTGATAGTCCTTGATGAAAATGACGTTCTTTGAGTGTGGTTGACTGGCAGTGTTGTTAACCTCGTATAGATTCAACCAGTCTCCAATCGCCAAAACAATCACATAAATTCCCGATCGCCTGCTCAACGCTGCTACTTCCAGTGTCGCCTGTTCGTTGTTTGAACGGGAACTGGTGATCAGAATAAGGACGTTGGGATATTGAACTCTGTCACCAGCTGAGGCAGTGAACGAACTGTTGAGAGCGTATCGAAGACCAGCAGATATGTTTGCACCTCCTGAAGTATATTGAAGACTGTCGATGGCAGAAGTGAGACTGGCTCTACAGAATTACACAATACACAATAGAATATACTACATATAATTTTATATGTATAACAATTGAGGCAACTTATGAAGCATTGAAGATGACGCTACCTCGTTCATCTGGTTCATCAACGCTACTCATAAACACGATCCATGCATGCTATATTATAGTCACTTAAGAAATACATGGCCGTCGCGCATTGCACAAGGTAAGCTAAAAGTCTTCAGATGCGATCATAACGAAGGTAAGAACCTTTTGTCTTAAGAATCCAACCTAAACCATAAAACCATACATTTTATTGATCCCATCAAAGAAACCAACTGCAATGCAATCAATGAGTAGCAGCATAAAGGATGTCGTCAGGGAACATCAGTGAAAGAAACCCTAAAAGGACCAAGATCCCGCTTAACATGGTCACCTTTTCGTTGAGTGATATGCAGCGGCTGGTTTGGTTTTGCCTAAAAGACTGCTGTTCTTCTCCTCGATACACTGGAACGAACAGTGTTTGTTGAACATCGAGTCATTGCTCTAAGTAACGGTTTGTAAGATGCGCTACTGAAACTTACTGATACTTTGAAAGCCTCTGAAAAGCACTGCATACATGTAGTTATAGAATTCAGTTAGAGTTATGCACGGCAGCCTACTGGTTAGAGCGGATGGCCTGTAACGCGGAGAGTATGGGTTCGATCCTCGTCCGGGGCGGTTACTGTGTAGGGACTGTGAGCAAGTCCTTCGCTCATAATTGATCAGCAATAGGGGCCTATACATGTATTGCATCTGCGCCGTCAAGGCTTGTGTACTTCTGAACTTTGTGCCACCTATGGAAGAAGGGCGATACCAAAATGCAGTTGCATTGCATTGTATTGTATCTTATTATTATTATATAAATAAATTTGTAACGCGCGCAAGGTCACACCGAAATGTGAATCTGAATTTTAAATTGGTCAGTTCATGTAAAAAACAACTTACTGATACTTTGCATAATGCACTGCATAGGCCTACTATTAAACTGAATTTAGATTGCTCAGTTCATGTAAAATAGCAACCTGTTTGTGTACTGGTTAAGATCGATATGTTGTTCAATGGTATTCGTGAAGACGACGACACCAAAGAGCATCTGGCCCCCAACATCAGCAGTTGATACGACAGCAATGAGGAATGACTTCATCAGTTGGAACTCAGTGACATCAACATCTCTGGACATCGTCAGCGCGAACACAACGTCAGCGCCCGACACACAATCTACGATAAAAACGAATAAACTAACATAATCGTTATCGTTAGCGAACATTTATTTAATATTTCTTCAATAAAGGCCAGAAACTCGTTTGGCAGCATGTAACCAGATTGTTAATGTGGTTCCGCGACAACTCGTCGAACGACATTTCATATAACGACACTTCGTCTACGACAATTCGTCTAACGACATTTCGTCTACTAGTGTATCTGTATCCATTACGGCTAATCAACAGAGGCCGCTTTCTTATAGTTTCGCTAAAACGAGCTATATATTCTCGGGAATCCAGCTTCTAATTACTGACAAGATTAATTTCATCAATCCAGCTTCTGTTGAATGGAAACCTATTTTCATCCATGCAATTAGGTTGATTTCCAGCTTCTATTTACTGTGAAAATTATTTCGATCAAGCCAGCTTCTATTTCAACACAGGAATGTTTTCATCGATCCCACTTCCATTTAGGGAAACAGTTTTTTTCATCAATCCAGCTTCCATTTTAAAGTGACAATATCAAATAACTTAGTAGACGAAATGTCGTTCGACGAAATGTCGCTCGACGAAGTGTCGTAGACGAAATGTCGTTCGACGAGTTGTCGTGACACCTGTTAATGTATTTCAATGTAAAGTAGGCCTATTTACTGTTCAGTGTCTATTATTTATTCAGGGGTTGCCAACGTCTGGCTCAGCATCGTGTGCTTGAAAGCTGTTAAGGCAAAAATTCGTATCGGAATACAATAATTTGTAACGGACAACTACTAATCAAATAAAAAATAAAAAAATGAAAAATCTCCGCAACCTTAAAATTTAGTCTCCAATGAAGTTTACACCACAGATAAGTAAATGACAGGTCTCTAGTTGCTAAATTTGCTGTAACGTCTCATCTCATTATTTGTGACCTTCGGGAGTCAGAATATTTTCTGAATAGCGGGCGCATTAACGTATGCCAACAATAATTATTATGAAGCTTAGCCTAATATTCACAACAAATGATGACGAGCTGCACTTCTTCTTATCACCTCCGTCTCTGTCTCTCTCTGTCTGTCTCTCTGTCTGTCTATCTCTGTCTCTCTTGGATTTTATCGTTGCTACTATAATGGTCCGATTGACCCTTTAATCGCTTATCAATTCAGTAATGCGGAAGGAAATCTTTCAATGCCTAACTTAAATTCATGTCAATTGTGCGCCTTTGTTTTGCTTACCTGCGTTCATGGTTTGTGTCGTGGATACCGCATTTGGTGTTGATGATGCGGCAGACGTTGGTGTCAAAAGTGACGGAGTGCTGGAAGCTGTTGTAGAGGAAGTTGCCACGGGAGAAGCCAGAGACGGAGACGGAGATAGAGGCGTAGACGAGGTGGATGGATTCGTAGTGGAAGATAAACCCACATCCGGAAATGTGGGTGACGTTGGAGACCCAGGTCCTGTCTGAGTAGTTGCCGTGGTAGGTGTTGATTGAGAAGATGAAGCAGACGAAAATGGGGAAGTCTGGTTCTGTTCAGCCACTGGAAGAGTTGGTGATTGGGCACCAATTCGAGTGTTCTCTGTTGTCATAGGTGACGAGGAAGAGGAGGAGGAGGAGGAGGAGGAGGAGGAGGAGGAGGACACAGATGAAAAGACAGAAGAAGAAATGACTGTTGTCTTAGTAGTTGGGTTAGTATCTTGTTGATTAGTAGGGGATAAGGAAGGTATTGTTGAAGATATTGTTGCCGGTGTTGATGATGATAATGATGATGGTGATGATAATGATAGTGATGATGATGACGATGATGGTGGTGGTGTTGGTGATGATGGTTGTGACGATGATGGCGGTGATGATGATGATGATGATGATGGTGATGATGGTGGTGATGGTTGTGATGATGATGGTGATGATGGTGGTGGTGGTGATGATGATGATGATAGTGGTGGTGTTGGTGATGATTGTTGTGACGATGATGGCGGTGATGATGATGATGATGATGGTGATGATGGTGGTGATGGTTGTGATGATGATGGTTGTGATGGCGGTGATGATGATGATGATGGTGATGATGATGGTGGTGATGATGATGATGGTTGTGATGATGATGGTGGTGATAATGATGATGATGATGGTGATGATGATGGTGGTGATGATGATGATGGTTGTGATGATGATGATGGGTGTGACGATGATGGCGGTGATGATGATGATGATGATGGTGATGATGATGGTGGTGATGATGATGATAATGGCTGTGATGATGATGATGGTTGTGATGATGATGGTGATGATGATGATGGTGGTGGTGATGATGATGATAGTGGTGGTGTTGGTGATGACGGTTGTGACGATGATGGCGGTGATGATGATGATGATGATGATGGTGATGATGATGGTGGTGATGATGATGATAATGGCTGTGATGATGATGATGGTTGTGATGATGATGGTGATGATGATGGTGGTGGTGGTGATGATGATGATGATAGTGGTGGTGTTGGTGATGACGGTTGTGACGATGATGGCGGTGATGATGATGATGATGATGATGATGATGATGGTGATGATGATGGCGGTGATGATGACGATGGTTGTGATGATGATGATGGTTGTGATGATGATGATGGTTGTGATGAAGATGGTGGTGATAATGATGGTGGTGGTGATGATGATGATGGTTGTGATGATGATGATGGTTGTGATGAAGATGGTGGTGATAATGATGGTGGTGGTGATGATGATGATGGTGGTGATGATGGTGGTGGTGATGGTTGTGATGAAGATGATGATGATGATGATGATGATGATGATGATGATGATGATGATGATGATGATAATGATGGTGATGTAATTGAAAAAACAAAAGTTGGAAGAGTTGGAGATTCGGCTCCAATTCGAGTGTTCTCTGTCTCCGATGTTGATCTAAAAGACGAAACCGATGAAGCTCCACTTTGCAAGACGCTGCTTGTGACTGTAGTCGATTGTGTACTTGGTCCACTGTCTCCCTGTTTGGACGTTGTGAGTGTTTGTGAACTTGCTTCGGTGGATTGTGAAACAAGTGAGGAAGTAGTGGTTGGTAATGGCGATGAAGTCGTGGTGGTCGACGGCAAAGGCATTTCTGGCGTAGCAGTTGATGATATTTGTGACGCTGTTCTGGACGATGATGTTGACATAGTTTCTGAAGTCACTGTGGACTGCGGTAGTGAAAGAGTCGTAGTAGATGGCGCAGTTGGTCCTGATGGTGTTGAAGGTGATGCTATTATTCGAGATGTGCTGCCAGTTTCCTGTGTTTCAGAGGAAGCAGCTGATGTTATATTCACGTGAGAAGAAGTGGTAAGGGGTGACGATGGAAATGTGGTAGCAGAAGGTGGTGTAAATTCAGAAGTCGAGGTTGTTGGAGTATTTGTTGAACTTGACGACAAACTCATTCCGACTGTTGTAGAAGATGGTTTACTGAGTTCTGAAGTTGAAGAATAACTAGTGGTCGTTGAGGCTGAAGAAACCGGTGGAGACGAAAATGTTGATGGGGTCGACGTTAAAGGCGAAGTAGGTGATCTAGGCTGTTCACTTGTAACTGGTTCACTTGTTGCAGTAGGCGAAATGGAGGGTGTATTAGAAGATCCCTGCGTGCTTCTTGACGTAGTCTCTGAAGTTGCGAGAACAATTCCAGATGAAGTAGTAAGAGGTGCCGTCGGCGATAGTGCAACATTTTGTGAAGTGGTACTTGACAGCGCTCTTGTAGTGGTCTGTGAAGAAACCTGTTCATTAGTTGTACTTAGTCTGTTAGTTGGCGTTGCGGAGGATGTAGAGAATAAAGATGGGCTGCGATCTGTGCTCTGTGACATTGTTGATCTGGTTTCCATCGAACCACTGGATGGAAAAGGAGTAATTGCTTGACATGTGATATCGTTGATGACTCTGCTTTTCACGAATTGCAGACTGTCGAAGTTTTCTGCGAAGACGTAATTTTCAGTGGCTGGCTGCGTGACGATCGATTTTAACAGAGTTTCGTTAACCTAGAAAATAATTATTACCCACATGATTATTATTCTGAGCATTTGATGTTTCGTTTCACATGAACAATTTGAGTTTTGGCAGTAGTCCAATAATATTTCAATAGTGTATACAAAATAAGGGCAAACTATGATTCAGCTGTGCAAACACTAGTTTTATTGATTGCATTATAGTAACGGCTCACACCAGCACTAGCATTCAGATCGTAAAAAGCGTTTGCAAACGGATTCTATGCACTTTGATATTTGGATGTAAGTTTAAAATTTGTTCAACAACAATTGCAACTGATCACAAATAAACCAAATAAGAATCATGTAACATAAATTCAATAACTTCGATTGAGTCGCTGTAATTATGTTCAACGCATCATTCGATGGTCGCTACTACATGTGTAAAGACGTCATGTAACCAAATTCCAGGGCAAATCCGGTCAGTAGACAATCTGAGGCAAAAGCAATAAACACAGAAACAACCTACAGAGGAATCAAGTCCAGGAAAAGATGGTTTCAACAGCGCTCTCAAACTAGCATTGACCAACATATACTTTGCTACATAGGCTATACCTAAATTGGCGCATGACTCCCGGAACCCTGCAAGGCAGCTTATAAAATAAGAAGCAAGTTACAATGGCTAGAAGCCTAGAGACAACGACATTCTATTTATTTGTAACTACTTTGACCGTTCAGATTTTATAACTGAAAATGCCTTTTTGTAATGAGTCATTTAAAAAAGGAACAAGGCGACGTTGGCGATGTTAGAGGTAGTCACCGATTATGACGAATAGGCTACATAATATTTAGCAAGATCTACTCGATGCAGCACTCACCTGCTTTGTGATCCCGACAGCCATGAGTCTTATATTCATCGACTTTATGAGATTGACCTCATCCATGAGAAACTCTTTGTCAAAGTTGGGAATGCCATCGGTTAACAGTATTAGAATATGAGCGACTCCGGTTCTTGACCCGTAGTTGGCATCGAAGATACGAGTTCTGGCGATACGTAGACCACCTGTTGTGTTTGTGTTTTCGCCCTTGTATTTGATCAAGTCAATTGCAGCCAGGACTTCTGATTCAGTCATGTAAGCTAAGAAGTCGAAGTCAAGATAGCCTTTGTTTCCTGTTGATAGCAAAAACTTTGACATTATGCACGAAAATGTTACAATAATAATAATTATCATTCTTAGAAACAGTTCTAGAAATGTAATTCTGAGGCGCCGTAAGTCAGTTAATTAAAGGTTTTATCTGGATATTACTCGCTTGGAACATATCAACACCAGCAGTTGTATAACAAAGCAATTCAGTTATGCTTAATTAACAAAGTCTACACAAATTAAATTAAGAAATCTCTGTTTTGCAAAGAATCTGCCCTACCGAAGTCGACGGCGCCGACGTGTGTTCCGTTGGGACTAATGCGAAGAAGACGAACGAGAGATTTGATGAAGTTAATGATTAGGAGCCAATTGCTTCCTCCAGGTGGATCGTTGTCTCCAATGCTTCCGGAATTATCGATCACAAACGCAACATCAGCCAAACATGTAGCTACAAACAGAACCAAGAATAGACAGTGTCATATTATGTTTGAGCAATTTCAATTCTAAAAAAATTATATAGCGCCACTTCAGGTAAACTAACAAAAGGCACTTTCTGTGCAAGCCTATAATTATGATGCTAAATATCAATAAAATAAATGGGTTCTTTAGGCAAACCACACACGTAAATGTAGAGAAGTAGCGTAAATGACTTACACACTTGAAGCACACTTGAAAGCCTTACCAAAGAATTCCAGTCCAAAGTTGACATAGCATAATACATGATGGTGAATACCAGCAATGACGAAGTCCTAAGTTTGCTGTCCGCTTATATGCTCAAATTTTTATCATCCTGGACGGAATTAAACTTAGCTGCGCCTCTGCCTGATTCCCCCTCTGGTCTTCTGGTAATCTGAGTTGGATCGTCATCTTGGTTCATCTGACATGACGCAGAGCTCCTAAATAAGCTGGTGCTCTGCGCTTGGCTTTCTAGTAGCCACTTAGAAACGTTCGAGATAACGATTATTAAAGGAAACCAGGAAAATTGTGACCACTGTTCACATGAACTACGATGCTAATTCTGGTTATTTCACTAGTTTATGAACATGCTTGAAGGTAGGTTATGTTCACAAACTCGCCACTAATGAAACTTTGGTCTTTTCAGCTTTATGCAACTAGAATAACCGTGAAATCAACAAACATTGTTAGTATGCAAGAAATAATATCTAACATATTTAAATACACTTAAAAATTCGAAAACGCGATGATACTGTACGAGATACAAGGAATTGATTGAACTAAGCTAACAAGTTTTTGTTTGAACCAAAGCAGAAGGAACTAGGCCTATGAGTATGTGCACCAACTGACAGAAAATATCTATTCCCAAACGGAATCCAACTTAGCAGCTCCTCTTCCTGCTTCTCCCTCTGGTCTTCAGGGAAAAATCTTAAGAAACTCATTCTTCTTCAGCGTATGTTAGAATTAAGTAATTTTATGCGGCGCTACTTTACTTACACAGTATTGGCTGGCAAGTTACATCGTTAATAACTTTGTTTTGTACGAAGCCAAGGCTGTCAAAATTCTCGGCAAATACATAGTTTTCCGAGTCAGGTTTCGTTACTAGCGATCGAAGTAATGTTTCATTGACCTTGAAGATAATATACACACAACCATATAAGAGCAGAAGTTGGAGAATATTTTAAAACAATGCTATAAAATGAAAATGCATTCACTGAAGTTTTTATAATAAATTAAAAGAAAGAAAATAAATGAAAATTTAAAATATCTTTTGTGTATGGGTTTGTCAAATAGCACGTTTGATTTCATTAGTTTGATCGCTCTGACGTCTTCATTGATAATGCTAAACGATTGGAACGTGGGACGAGCGATATAGCGTTGCATTGCAGCACTGCATTGCAGCGTTGAAGACTAGATTTAAATTGAAGGCGGATTTTCCGTTTCTGATTTGTTGAGATGTGTACTTAGCAAATATTTGTAAGATATTAATTGCCTCTACGCTCTCGTGAGCAGAAGTAATCCACATTTTCCTATACAAGCAGTCTAGCACACCAAAGCCCCCTCAAAGCATTTACCTGATTTGTGATCCCGACAGCCATGAGTCTTATATTCATCGATTTTATGAGATTGACCTCATCCATGAGAAAATCTTTGTCAAAGTTTGGAATGCCATCGGTTAACAGTATGAGGATATGAGCGACTCCGGTTCTTGACCCGTAGTTGGCATCGAAGAGACGAGTTCTGGCGATACGTAGACCACCTGTTGTGTTTGAGTTTTCGCCCTTGTATTTGATCAAGTCGATTGCAGCCAGGACTTCGGATTCAGTCATGTAAGCTAAGAAGTCGAAGTCAAGATAGCCTTTGTTTCCTGTTGAGAGCAAACCGGTTACGGCACTGTAGAAAACTGTCGTATTCATCATCATCAGAATCATCAGAATCAGAATCAGAATCATCATTATCGTCGTCATCATCATCATCATCAGCATCATCTTAATGAATTATTACAAATTTCGTATGATAAGATCTAATCTGACTCTGGCGCAATCTTTGTAGGTAAAAATCTATCATACGCCCCAGCTAAATCATTGGAAATATAAGTTAAGCATTTCGACATAACCTTAAAGAGGCTCAAATAATGATTCATGTTTTAGTATAGGCTACTATATGTATACATAGAGTATGCGTGTATGCAAGCATACATAATTATGTATGAAACCATGCATAGTTGCATACGGCATTTATTGATGTAGGCACGGTTGTGACCCTATGTGTGCCTGTCTTTATTTTTGCATGTGTTTATTCCTCATATTTTGATGCACACATAATAGTTGAAGAATCTGCCCTACCGAAGTCGACGGCGCCGACGTGTGTTCCGTTGGGACTAACACGAAGAAGACGAACGAGAGATTTGATGAAGTTAATGATTAGGAGCCAATTGCTTCCTCCAGGTGGATCGTTGTCTCCAATGCTTCCGGAATTATCGATCACAAACGCAACATCAGCCAAGCACTCTGCGCAACAGTCAAAGATAATAAGATAGATGATCAGATGATCTATACTTCGATTACCTCTGACAGTCATTTCCTAAGCCGTCCATATCGTGTACAGTTACAGATAATTATTATCAGTAAAACAAGTAGGCTATCTATATTAAACAAGCTTAGTCGAAAATGGTCCAATTGGAGTGCGTCCTGACGAATAACAGGAGACCATTTTGACATGTAGTCTCTATAGCCCACCTCCATCTATCGAATAAAGTGACATAATTTTGGAAATTTTACCTTTCATTACCCCTTGTCCGTAACAAAATATATGCAGCTTAATTGTAATGTTAAACTTCAAAATTCTAAAGCGGGCACTAAAGATAAACCCAAAGCACCAGGTCATTCACAAGCGCCGAGGACGCAAAAGAGAAATTCATAAATGGAACCGAGGATGATAGACATGGTACCATTATAGAAATACAATTACAAAACAACCACAAACACAAACATAGGCTAATTGGTTTTTGTTAAATTATAGTGAGTGAAACGAAGTAATAAATAGTCTGAATTACCTTGCGGAGTTCTTGCTGTCGTCGTTTCGTTATAGCCACCGATCGGTAGAGTGGGAGACACGGCTCCAATCAGCGTCCTAGCGGTCGATGGCGTTGGTGAGGTCGCCGAAGTTTGCACCACTGAGTTGTTGTAGGGACCTGTGGGAAAGGAGTCATCTCAAGTGCTTAGATGCATAAATTATATGCATACATATTATTACATAAAAGCAGGCATGCATACATACATGTAAATACATACATACATACATACATACATACATGCATACACACATGCATACATACATACAAACATACATACATACGTACATACATACATACATTACATACAGTCATACATACATACATACATACATACATACATACATACTGTAACAGTCATACATGCATACACGTGGACTAGGACGCCGGGCATTTGCTGTGGTTGGAATGACCTTCCCCTTCACTAAGGGCTAAACTAGTGACTGGTTTTTCCTCTTTGGTCTCTCACTATTGACGTGATCAGACAGAGAGAGAACATACATATATACATACATACATACGTACATACATACCTGCATGCATACATACATACATACATACATATCTACATACATTATAAATGCATACATACATAGCTACATACACACCTACATACCTACATACACATACATATATACACATACAAACATACATATAAACATGCTAAATTTTCTATAAAAGAGGTTCAAAATTATTTCCCACCTTCGGAGTTCTCTCCCGTGTCGCGGGTGTTTGTCTGTGATCCAATGGCAGATTCCGTTGTAGTATGAGAAGAGGCGTCACTTGCCATTTCCGTAATGATAGATATCGGAATTGTCTGGGAGCCAGCGCCGATCAGAGTGCTCCGCACTGCGGATGTCAGTTCCTCGTGCTGAGCATTCTCAGAACTATTGAGAAGAGGCAACGTTGCTGAGACAGCTCCGATCACTTCAATTTCTGTAGTCAACGGCAACGAAAAGGTTTCTCTGGACGCGGGTACTGATGGGTTAGCAGTGGTTGACTGACTTGGCAGTGGTTTGCAAGTGTCTTCGTTTATGACTTGGTCCTGGATGCGGTCCAAGCTGTCGAAGTCACCGGCGAAGACGTAGTTCTGTGAGCTGGGCGGAGTCACGATTCCTCTCAACAGCGTTTCGTTGACCTGTTACAGTAAATGAAGGTATAATATTCGAAGTATTTTCGCACATTTATGTAGCCACACGTCGAATCATATTCGAACATTTTCGTAGCCCTCTGTCTCTGTCTCTTTCTTTGTCTGTCGATGTCACTGTCTCTGTCTGTCGATATCGCTGTCTCTGTCTCACTCACTGTCTCACTCTCTGTCTCTGTGTCTGTCTCTGTCTGTATCTGTCTGGCTGTCTGTCTGTGTCTGTCTGTCTGTGTCTGTCTGTGTCTGTCTGTGTCTGTCTGTGTCTGTCTGTCTGTGTCTGTCTGTCTGTCTGTCTGTCTGTCTGTCTGTCTGTCTGTCTCTCTCTCTCTCTCTCTCTCTCTCTCTCTCTCTCTCTCATTAAGAGAACTGATTCAGTGCTCGCGCTGTAGTCGGGAGCGCCTCTTAGTAGAAATCTTGAAGGGGCGCTATAACAAGTGCTCATACATATTTAAATACCGTCATACATACATACATAATTATTAGGTCTTACGATGCTGATTGTAACTCTTGTGAGTTTCCAAAACCTCGGCAAACCTATCTTGTTAAAAGTTTCTCATCTGCTTAAAATACGTAAAACGAGAGCTTCACCTGGTTTGTGACTCCGATGGCTATTAGCTTGATGTGTTCGGCCTTGATTTGATCCACTTCATCCTGTAGCTTTTCAGCGTCGTAAGTCGGAATTCCATCCGTGATAAGAACCATGATATGAGTGGCATTAGGCCTGGCGCCATACTGCGGGCCAAAGATTCGAGTTCTTGCGAGGTTCAATCCTCCAGTTGTGTTGGTATTGCCTCCTCTGTACTCGACCTTATCAAGCGCCTCCTGGACTTGCAGCTCGGACTGGTAGGCGTTCAAGTCAAACTCCAAGCGAGCGGCATTGCCTGTTGCGTACAAAAGCTGGTAACTAATACTCAGTGGAAAGCTTATTATTTTCTCATGTTTTTTATTGAAAGCAAATGGGTTCAAAAACTAGGATAGGCTAGTTATATTGCGTAAATTAGACTTATGCCATTAAGCAATGTTTAAATTCATGTTAGAAATAAGAATACTTTATTGAGTAAGTTTGCTAGTACTGTTGAATGAATGAAGATCAGTTAATGATAGATCTTTTATATAATTGAGGACTTTTCTACAATATAGTCTCATAGCTAATATTAAGGATTATTTTGAAGACTCGTTTGATGAGCTGTTGATAATTGTAATGAATAGAAGAACTTAGAAGACAGTTGTACTGGTTAAAATTAATGAGAACAATAATACTGCGCAATTGTTTACTATTTGTACTTGAAAGCAAAACGTTATCGTTCACATTACAAGTAATTGCTGACAATAATTATTCTCTTATAAAATTGAAATGACTTTTTATTGAATAATTGATGAATATTCTATTATGTAGCTTAATTAGAGATGTGCTCACCAAACACAACGACGCCAATGCGGACGCTGCTTGTACCAACGCTGAGAATATGAACGAGTGACTTGACAAAGTTGATGGTCAGCAGCCAGTTGTTTCCTCCAGGTGGGTCTGAGTCTCGGATGCTTCCAGAATTGTCGATTACAAAAGCCACGTCAGCAACACAGCCTGAGAAATTTTAACAGACATTTCGCTAGAGACTATTTTCTTTAAATTTATTGAAATACTAACAATAGTTCTGTATGAATGGCCGACCACGGCAGAAGTTTCGATAGTGGAAGTTTGGTAGCGAGAAAGAACAAGATCATCTATCATCTTGCGTTGTGATTGAAAAGGATTTGCAACCCTGGAAATGGTGAAGGCATAGGGAATTATCATAACTCTTTTATCCATGGGTCGCAAAGGAAGTTAAGATCATTTAAGCTCTCTAGGTCGCCTACAACCGTCTTCGCATACCGGGTATAATAATATTTGTGCACAGACCATGGAAGGTCATTGCTTTCGTGAGGCATCCTTTAATGATTAACGTTACCGTATCCTCGAACCATTCATCATTGGTAAACTTTACCAAAGAAATAACACCAATTTTATACAGAAACATGGTCTCATATAGGTATAATAAACATTAATAGTGTATATTATAATTATTGTTTTCTCTTCGCTAGTACGATAGGGACCTCCTTACCTGCAATATCAACAACTGTGAAAGGAAGCTCAGTTGTAGAAGTGACTGCAGGTGAGTTGCCTGGGCTCACAGTTGAGGATGTCGAATCCGTAAGCTGGAAAACTGGAAGAGTGGGAGAAACTGCTCCAATCAGAGTATTGTCTGTGAGAGGCGTCGATGAGGTTGGACTGGAAACGGTGGTCGTCGAACTATGGTCAGGTGTTTGTAGATATAGAGTTGACGAAGACAGTGTGGCTGACGTGGAGGATGCAGTGGAAGAGGAGGTTGATGTTGAAAGAGTTGATGGAAGAACTGCTGATGAAGTTGACGATTGAGTTGATGCAAGAACTGCTGATGTAGTTGACGATTGAGTTGATGGAAGAACTGATGACGTAGTTGATGTAGTTGACGCAAGAATTGCTGACGTAGGTGATGGAGTTGATGCAAGAACTGCTGACGTAGGTGATGGAGTTGATGCAAGAACTGCTGACGTAGTTGACGTTGAAGGAGTTGATGCAAGAACTGCTGACGTAGTTGACGTTGAAGGAGTTGGTGCAAGAACAACTGCTGACGTAGTTGACGTTGAAGGAGTTGGTGCAAGAACAACTGCTGACGTAGTTGACGATGGAGTTGATGCAAGAACTGCTGACGTAGGTGATGGAGTTGATGCAAGAACTGCTGACGTAGTTGACGTTGAAGGAGTTGATGCAAGAACTGCTGACGTAGTTGACGTTGAAGGAGTTGGTGCAAGAACAACTGCTGACGTAGTTGACGATGGAGTTGATACAAGAACTGCTGACGTAGTTGACGTTGAAGGAGTTGATGCAAGAACTGCTGAAGAAGTTGACGCAGTAGAAGTTGTTGGTTCTGTAGTGGATATTGTTGTAGGTAGCACGGACGGAGTAGTAGGCGTGGTAGTGGTAGCAGTTGATATTGTAGTTGAGGTGGTTGTTGTAGTAGACGATGTTCTTATCCTGGTAGTAGATGATGTTTCGGGTGGAATTGTGGCGATAGCCTTACATGTCTGGTTATTGATGACTTTGCTCTTTATGCGGTCGAGGCTGCTGAAATCACTTTCATAGAAGTAATTCTCCGAACTCGGCTGCGTCACAATTGACCGCAGAAGTGTCTCGTTAATCTGTCAACAGAATGTTGTATTCATCAGTGGAATTTGCACGATGAAGAAATTTACTAAGAAAAGAGAGTTTCGTGTTCTTTAGAACTTAACTATATAACATAAAGGCGGAGTTAGATTGTATAGGCCCTATGTTTCGAATAATATAAATAATATTATTATTACAATACCTCGGTTGTGACTCCGACTGCAACAATTCTGATACTGCTTGCCTTGATCCTGTCTACCTCTCCTTGCAACTTGTCTGCATCGTAATTGGGAATTCCGTCTGTGATCAGTATGATTACATCCAGTGCGTCTGGTCGATCGCCGCGCATTGGATCGAAGATACGAGTCCTTGCAAAGTACAGACCACCTGTTGTGTTTGTATGGTAACCTTTGTAACTTACTAGATCCAGTGCGGAAAGAACGTCTGCTTCGGTCTGGTAGTCATTCAAGTAAAAGTCTAAATATGCTTCATCACCTACAACAGCAAAAAAAACATTGTTTTATTAAAGTAAAAAATACTATGGAGGAATTGAGCTAGCTTAATTCGATTACGAATTTTAACCTCGACAGATGACAGAAAAGCTAAGTATATTTGTGGCTTATCAAATGCTGAGTAGGCTATTGTGAACTAATCATAAATTTTACAGCTCTTTCAAATTAATCTTGAATGCAATCACTTCAGGCAATGCTCTACAGCATTTTTTGATTACAGTCAATCTGTCCACTATATTTTAGAACATCGGCTGCCAAACACCCAGGACTGAATGTTTTCAAATTCTGAGTTGGCTTGGTTGGCTATTTCGATTTGTTTTAAGCTGGTGAAATGATCACGATAGAATTCCACTTTCTAATCAGAAACATGTCGTAAAACACCTCATGCACACAAGTGGAGCCAAACAACATTAGTGGTTAGGCTCAGGCTGTGTGCGAGATTGGGAGAGCATGTGCGCCGTGACCCGTCATTGATAAATCTTCTAGTTTTCTTTGCATTGTTTACTTTTGTAATTAAATATGTCGTTAACGACAGGTGACATCGCATAGGCCAATGCAGAAAGCTCCTCTGATTCGTTTTCTAAACAAATGGCGCTCTATAAATTCTTGATTACTACAATATCATTCATGATGTTCGATAGCGTAGTGGTAACCATGCTGGACTGTCAATCGACAGGCGGGAGGTTCAAATCCCAGCCAGGGCAGAAATTTAGTTCGAGATATATGTTCCATCTGCGTCCCTAGCCAACTCAGCTATAATGAGTACACTGGTCCAACCCCATCGGTGGGAAGATGAGACTTCGAAGGAGAGGAATGGCCAACCGTCCTCATCGTTTTCAGTAGAAACGTTCTTTTATAATAATTATCATTGTAACATCTCATAACTACCGAACCGCAATTAGTAGGCCTATTGTTGCGTTTTCATATCCGTCGTTGTTTCACCAATATGTATGCAGGCTGCTTATAGGGGTAAGCCAAAAATAAATATCTCTAAATAACTGTTTTATATTTAAAACATTTCAACGCATTTTACATGGCAAATATTCTCGTCCCCTTCCCTCTGCCCTTCCCATCTCCCTCTCCATTGTTTGAATGCATTCGCCACTTTGCAGTCGACCACATATAGCAAAGTACATGTCTACATTGTGTTTCGTTTCACAACTTTTAATCTGTTGACGACACTGAGACCACCATTAAACAACAGTCCGGCGTGAATCATTGGCATGCAGCGAAACTTACTTCAAACCAAATAACGATACCGCCAATTTTAAAAGTGATGACCGACCTCTACCGTTACAATAGAATGTTACGACTATAATGGCTATAACTGGCTTTGAATCTGGAATGTATTTTAAATTTTTGAGTTTATTTGGTTTTCTACCTCAAATTGTGACTTCTCCCGTGGTTCCTCAGTCCCATACATTTAGATTTCGTAAGCCATAGTCTAAATGACTTCACTTCCGCTATATCGCAGCAGTAAAGCTTATTCTTCCTGCTTTGAATACAAGCTTCAAGACGTTAGACATCTGTTCTTGAAACAAATGGGCCATCATTGCTACATAGGATATGTAGGCCTAGATTGTGTGCGTGTTTGCGCTACTGAAATGGAGAAGATTTACGGCACATTGCTTTGCAACATACCCTATAGATATTTAAATATTCGACAAAACTACCAAATAAGCCTAATTCTTGACACGTAGAATAAAATGTAGATTAAATCGAGTGCTAGCTTACTAGATGCATGAAATATGTAATTATTCAACAAGAATTGCAACACTTGAAACCCTGGTCCTGTAATTGGAGATAATGAATCTGAAGGCTGAAAATTACGGACTCTAGATCAATTGGGCGAAAACAAACATCATTGGCGAACTCAAGTAAAAGCACAGCGCAAATTGTTTCAACAGAAACGCTCTACCTACTTTAAAGACAGCATTGAAAGTGCTCAAGGAAATGGTAGAACACTCTGGAAAACCTTCAACACGCTACTCACACCGCCTCAAGACTCCTCCTCACATATCTCCCCAGATACACTCCTCGACTATTTTGAGAAAAAAATCAACATGATTCGTGAATCGACAAAAGACACGCCGATGCCGGATCTATCAACTCTACCACCTCCTGCCCATTCGCTATGTAAATTTGATGAACTCACAACCGCCGAAGTTGAAAAACTCATAAGTGATTCTTCAACAAAGCAGTGCGAATTGGATTCTGCACCCGTCTGGCTGCTTAAGTCTCTTCACACCGTCTTCGCTCCGATCCTTGCCCTCCTCATCAACGTTTCCTTAACCCAGGCGTCTCTACCAACTAAACACAAACGCGCCATCATTCGACCACGTATCAAGAAACAGGGACTTGATCCAACAGACCCGGCCAGCTATCGTCCCATCTCGAACTTGTCCTTCATCTCTAAGCTGGTTGAGCGAGTCATTCACAAACAACTATCAGATTACGTCGAATCGCATCATCTGCTTCCACCTACTCAATCTGGCTTCCGTCGTCATCACTCTACTGAAACCGCAGTGATTAAAGTTTACAACGATATCGTCCTGGCTCTCGACTCCGGTTTTATCACCGCGTTACTCCTATTAGACTTCTCTGCTGCATTTGATTGCGTGGATCATACCATTCTTCTCAAAATCCTACAAGAACAATTCGGTATTACTGACTTAACGATTCAATGGATTGCCTCATTCCTTTCCTCAAGATCTCACAGTGTGAAATTTGGTGGACACTCATCAAAAACTTTCAAGGTCCTCTTCGGCGTACCCCAAGGATCCATCCTAGGTCCACTTCTTTTCATCCTATACACCTCCAATATTGTCAACATTGCCTCGCAACATGGTCTTATGATCCATCTATATGCTGACGACACCCAACTCTACGTAAAGCTCTTTGGAAGAAACATTGGAAACATCAAAACCAAAATCGCAGCATGCACCCGTGATATCGAATCCTGGTGTGCTTCCATGCGTTTGAAACTAAATACTACGAAAACAGAACTCATTTGGTTCGACCGTCGGATCAGTCAGGATGAAGATAAATCATTGAAAATACTTAACCTCGACTCAAGTTGTTCTATTCCACCTTCAGAAGTGGTTCGCGATCTTGGAGTATTGTTAGACTGCAAACTAAACATGACTCAACACATTTCCGCCATTGCCAGAGCCTGCTATTTCCACATTCGCCGAATCAGACAAGTGAAGCGTTGCCTGGATGAAACCTGCCTCCGTATTCTCACACAAGCCCTTGTCATCTCTCGCATCGACTACTGCAATTCCGTCCTATCTGGCCTCCCAACGTCGACACTTCAACCCCTCACATCTGTTCTGCACACCGCTGCTCGCCTAATAAAAGGTCTTGGCCCTAGAGATCACATCACACAATCTCTTCAACAACTACACTGGCTTCCCATTCGCGCCCGTATCGCTTTCAAAATCTCCCTCCTCATGTATCATATCCATTCTGGAACCTCCCCTTCATATATGACGTCCATGGTCGTACCATGCTCTGCTTCAAATCCTAAAGGACTCAGATCAGCCACGCGAGGAGACTTTACCGTTCTTCGCACCAAGAGGAAGTTTGGAAATCGTTCTTTTGCTGTGTCGGGACCTAAGGAATGGAACAGTCTTCCAGCTACAATCCGTCAATGTTCATCTGCTACTCAATTTAAATCAAAATTAAAAACTTGTCTATTCTCATTATACTATGACTAAGAACACAGCGCAACGCGCTCTTGTGCAAGACTTTGTCTTGTTAAAGCGCGTTATAAATGTCTCATTGTATTGTATTGTATTGTAAGAATGAATCTGACACCTCTTATAAAACTATATGAACTCCTTGGTCACGTAATGAACACAAAGAATGATGACGTCACTATTATCAAATACTTGGCAAGGTTGAAATCTACTGTTTAAAATTAATTAATATCAATCATCGGTAATTAATAATTTTTCGAAATTTTCAATTGCTTTTCCTTTTCAGTAGAACGTTCACTGATACAAATGATCATTGTAAAGTCTCAGAACTAGCGGGCCGCAATTAATAGTCTGGCGTTTGCATGTCCGTCGTTCGTTGAGTTCGTCAATATGTAGGCTAGGCCTGGACTTTTTAAGGGTAAACCGAAATAAATCTCCCTCAATATCTGTTCGATATAAAAAAAATGTCAACGCATTTTACAACCTTGATAATTTTATGTTGATATCAATGGCGTAACTCTCCCGTACAAAGTCCTTGTGACAAATCTCTCCCTTCCCTCTGCCCTTCCCTTCTCCCTCTCCTTTACGTCCCCTTCCTTATGATAATGCTTTATTCGCTACTTTGCAGTCGACTGCAGATAAATACATGTTTACATTATTTATCACAACTGTTAATCTGTATATGGACGACACTGAGACCACCACTAAAGCTAAAAACAGTCCGTCGTGAATCATTGGCATGCAGCGAAACTTACTTCAAACCAAATAACGATGGCCAAAAGTGTTGGTGACTGTTACCGTCAATTTTAAAAGTGATGATGACCGATCTCTACCGTTACAATAGAATGTTACGCCTATGGTGGCTATAAATGGCTTTGAATCTGGAATGTCTTTTGAATTTTTCATTTCATTTGGTTTTCTACCTTAAATTGTGACTTCTCCCGTAGTTCTTCAGTTCCAGACATAGGCTATAGATTTTGTAACAACAGTCTAAACGACTTTACTTGCGCTCTACTGCAGCAGCAAAGTTTATTCTTCCTGATCTGACTACAAGCTTCAAGACGTTTGACATCTGTTCTTGAAACAAATGGGTCATCATTGCCATATTGGATATGTAGATTGTGTGCGTGTTGGCGCTAATGAAATCGTGAACGTTTGCGGCACATTGAATAATAACACGCCCTAATATAATTATCTAAATATTCGACATCAATTACAATACAATACAATACAACTTGCATTTATAACGCGCCTTAATAAAACAAAGTCTTACTCAAAGGACGCGTTACAATGTACTTACTAATCATAGTACTTAGAGAAGAGATACGTTTGAAGTTTAGATTTAAAAATATTAATTGAGGATGATCTTCGGATTAGTTCTGGTAGTGAGTTCCATTCAGCTGGACCAGCTACTTCAAACATTCTGTTTCCAAATTGTAGATTTGTTCTTTTGATTATGAAGTCTCTTTTCGAAGCCGATCGCAATCCACGTCTTGATTCAAGAGCAGCACATGGTGTGACTAAAGATGATAAGTAAGGAGGAGCAGAACCTGACATTATTTTGAACATGAAAAGACAGATTTTAAAGGATATCCGAGCCTGAATGGGTAACCAGTGCAATTGCTGAAGGGAGTTGGTGATGTGATCTCTAGGGCCAAGGTTCTTGACTAGACGAGCTGCAGTGTGGATAACAGAAGTAAGCGGTGACAGGGTGGATTTTGGGAGACCATAGAGTATTGAGTTACAGTAGTCAATCCTGGATAATACAAGTGAATGGACTAAGATATGAAGGCAATGCTCATTAAGGCAGCGTTTGATTTGGCGTATTCGTCGGAGATGAAAGAAACAAGCTTTAGTGATAGAGCCAATATGATTAGACATAGAAAGTTTACTATCAAGAAAAACTCCAAGATCACGAACTACATTAGAAGGCTGAATAGAGCAGGTTTCATCTAGTTGCAGGCAGAGAGTTTTCAAGTCAAGATGTGGTCTGGATCGACGGTCAAACCATATCAATTCCGTTTTCTTCGTATTTAGCTTCAGGCGCATGGATGCACACCAAGACTGTATCTGATGGAAGCAAGCAATGAGTCTGGTTTTTGAGTCTTCAATGTTAGCGGTCGAAAGTTTTATATATAGTTGGGTGTCATCAGCGTAAATATGGATAGAAATACCACAACATTGTGCAATTTTAGCGATGTTAGAAGTGTAGAGGATGAAAAGCAAAGGACCAAGAATGGAGCCCTGGGGAACACCAAAGATCAAATTTGCAGTTCTAGAAAACTTACCACCAGAACAGACATTGTGAGTCCTGGAAGTGAGAAAAGAAGAAATCCAGAGAAGTGCAGATGCAGAGATTCCAAATTGCTTTTCAAGAATCTGGAGAAGGATAGTATGGTCAACACAATCAAATGCAGCACTAAAGTCAAGGAGGAGGAGAACTGTTATGAACCCTAGGTCAAGAGCTGACACAATATCATTATATACCTTTAAAACAGCTGTTTCTGTGGAATGGAATCGTCTAAAGCCAGATTGTGTTAGAGGGAGTAGGTTATGTGTTTCAATAAAGTTTGAAATTACCAAATAGGCCTAATCCTTGAAACGTAGATTAAAGGCAGATAAAATCGAGATGCATGAAATATGTAATTTCTTCAACAAGAAATACAACACTTGAAACCCTGTTCCGAATCCTTACTTTTATATCTTACTAAATTGCACAAACCCTGTTACTTATGTGGTGATTTTAATATCGATCTACTCAATATTGATTCTCATTTTTCTTCTAATGTGTTTCTTGACACCATGTCCTCCTCTTTTTTTCATCCTCTTATCACTCAGCCTACCAGACTCACCCTACACTCATCGACACTTATCGACAACATTTTTACCAATGTACTTTCCTATAAAGAACTTCCTGGAATCCTCCAAACGGACATTAGCGACCATTTTCCTGTATTTGTTATTCTCGACTGGGAACTTCCGCCTTTGGCTAAATCCAAGTTTATCACTTACCGTCCGAATAATGAACTAGCTCATCTTAATTTCCAATCCATGCTTGATAATGAGTACTGGTCTGATGTTCTTCAGGTGGGCTGCCCAAATACTATACTTTGCTTAATCAATGATAAAATATTTGATATGTATAATACTTGTTTCCCGCTCACCACCCGTAAAGTCAGGATCTATAAAACTAAGCTTAGGCCATGGATGACCTCTGCTCTTTTGAAATCTTGCAAAACTAAAAATAAACTATATAAAATTTACCTTCGACATAAAACGGAGGAATCTTTAATTAACTATAAAAAATATAAAAATAAGCTCACGTTGCTATTACGTAATGGTGAAAGACTCTATTATGCCAGTATGTTTGAACTTCATAACAATAATCTCCGCAAAACTTGGAAACTTATTAAACAAGCCATGGGCCATTCCACTTCCCTCCAAACGAATGTTCCTCTCTCTATTGATAATCAACTGACTTCTGATTCTTCTCTTATTGCTAGGGAATTCAACAAGTTTTTTGTGGACATTGGACCCAATATGGCGACCAATATTCCTCTTACTTCTAGTAACTACAAGGACTATTTAAAGGACCCCAATCCTAACTCTCTCTTTTTTGCTCCTACCAACGAATATGAGATCTTTAATATTATCTCTGATCTTAAGTTAACTAGCCCTACCACCTCTTCAGATTTCTCTGTTCAGCTGCTTAAACGTTATGCTTCCTATTTAGCTTTGCCGTTGGCTCATTTGATCAACCAGTCTATTGGCCAGGGCATTGTTCCTGACTTAATGAAGATTGCCAAAGTTATTCCTATATTCAAATCTGGTAGCTCTCAAGATATGACTAACTATCGTCCCATATCGACTTTGACTAGTTTCTCTAAGATACTTGAAAAGATTGTTCATAAAAGATTATATGATTTTCTAGACGTGAACCAGATTTTATATGATAACCAGTTCGGTTTTAGAAGGAATCATTCCACTGCTTTGGCTATTCTTGAAACCATTGACCGTATTTCGGAATCTATGGACTCTCATAAACAAACACTGGGTGTTTTCCTCGATCTTTCTAAAGCCTTCGATTCGATCCGGCATGATATCCTTTTGGACAAGCTGTCACATTATGGCATTCGTGGCTTACCATTGGAATGGTTTGGTTCTTTTCTTACTAACAGATTCCAGTTTGTCTCTTATGCTGGCGCCATTTCTGATCTACTTCCCATCCTCTGTGGGGTTCCCCAGGGGTCCATACTTGGCCCTCTGCTTTTCTTAATCTATATTAATGACGTTTCTCATTCTTCTAAGACCCTTACTTTTATACTCTTTGCTGATGACACGTCTGCCTTTCTTTCCTCATCCAGAGTGCTGCATCTTTTCCAGGACATGACTCTCGAACTTAATCATCTTTCCAACTGGTTCTGTGCTAACTTTTTATTACTTAATATAAAGAAATCTAATTATGTTTTGTTCAGTGGTCCTAGGACTACCTACACTGACCTAAATATACAACCCCTACTAATAAATTCTGTTGAACTGAAACGTGTTCCTAATGTAAAATTTTTAGGTGTTATTCTTGACGAACACTTGACTTGGCATGACCATATTTTGATGATTAAAAACAAAGTATCTAAGGTGGTGGGCATTATTAACACACTCAAGTGGAAGATGCCTTCTGGAATCCTAAGGAATTTATATAATTCGCTTATGCTGCCCTACCTAACGTACTGTACTACTGCCTGGGCTGGAGGCTCTCCAAATCGCCTTAAACCTATTTTTTTACTCCAGAAGAGATTGATTAGAATCATTGCGGGTGTACATTACCTTGCCCATAGTTCCCCACTATTCAAGTCTCTCAATTTACTCTCCATATATGATATTTATCGACATCAACTGGCTACTCTTATGTATAGGCATCAGTCGGGTCTTCTTCCTCCCATATTTAAAATTTTTTTCACAACTAATTCTGACCTCCACCGATATAATACACGTAAGAAGCACGATTATCGATCTGCTTTATCTAAAATTGGGGCTCGCTCTTCCTCGGTTCGTATCACGGGTCCCAAACTATGGAATTCTATTGATCCTTCTGTACGATCTGCCCTTTCTCTTTCATCCTTCAAATATACTTTTAAATCCTTATTGGTCTCCCAGTACTCCTAAATTATCCTACTTTACTCGAAACTAATATTGTTGACTTCTAGTGATCCTTTTCCTGATGTAGCCTTTCTGTTTTTGGTTCTTACCCACCCTACCCATCTAGTTTTCCTACCTATGGGGATGACTCGATAAGCACTTTGTGCTTCTTCTCCTCATTAGTTATTATTCTATCGTTTATGAACTGATGTATCTTATCATTGCACTGTTTATACAATACACATTAACTTGTCTAGTTATCATTTCTGAACATTGTTTTAATGTATGTTATGTTTCTTCTATTGAGTTCTTGCTGTTCACTGATTCAAATAAATAAATAAATAAATAATTGGAGATAATGAATCTGGAAGCGCAAAGTTACTGACTCGAGATCAATTGGGCGAAAACAAAAGTCGAGACAACGGCAGAGTATTCATTCATACTCTGATTTAGTCCTCTGCGCTAGTCGGCATAGCCTACTGAGCCATAATCCTACTCTAATTTAGTCCTCCGCATCTGCCTCATCAATCCTGTCTAGCAGTGTTATTTCAGTTATGGTTTTTCAGTTACAGTTACAGTTAAAGTTATCTAATTTATGATTTTTCAGTTAAAGTTATAGTTACAGTTAACTGAAATCAGATTTTTCAGTTAAAAGTTATTTTTTTTATTTTTCAGTTACAGTTTAAGTTATTTCTCTTTATTTTTCAGTTATAGCATCAGTTATTTTTTCACAAGTCATGACTAATGACACACTGACCACAAGTATTCTGAACAGTTACCAGAAATATTTACACAGCAAATCAACGTATTGTCGGTTTACTTTAAAGAAAACACGACGTTCCAGATTAACACTTGCTCTGTTCCGACAATTAGTGTGCCACACTCGTTGTTTTCAGCATCCTTGAAAGCAACAGTGCGACCACAACATCGACTTTTGTCGTCTGCGGCTTCATAAACAAAATGTTCCCACACGCCACTTTCTACTTTTCGACCACTACTTGGCTTAAACATTATTCTTGTAGTCGTGGATTGTTTTACGAATTTACAGTTTAGCGCCAACGACAACATAACGAAAGGAAAAGGAACCGGAAGTGAAATGAATATAGAAAACTGAGAAGTAACTAGCATAGAAGACTGAAAAGGAACCATAAGTGAAACTAGCATAGAAAACTGAAAGAAACTAGAAGTGAAATGAGTATAGAAAACTGACCGTAGACTAGAGTAGGATTACCATTCAAAAAGTAAGTAAGAAAAACACTCATGTTTTATTTTTCAGTTAACTTTTGTTATTTTTCAGTTATACAGTTTTCGTTTTTCAGTTACTATTACAGTTTCAGTTATTCAGTATTTTTCAGTTTCAGTTACAGTTACAGTTAACTGACCAACATTTTTCAGTTATTTTGCTATTTCAGTTACAGTTACAGTTAATAGAAATAACACTGCCTGTCCAGCAGTGCTTTTAGGCTAATACGATATTGAGGTCTTTGTGTTTTGAGGTTTAAAGATGTGGCCTTAATATGTGGGCTTGCGAATTTTCGGATATCGTTAATATCTTTTGGAAACTTTATTTTCTCCATCATAAATCCTCTTGTGGTTTAATTTCGCTTCAGCCCCTCAGAGAGATGGTAGCCTGCTCAACAAAATGGGCAGCATTGAATCAAGCTGCACGACTTTAAGGCGTTTTAATTCAGGTAATGACTATCAATTAGCATTCCACGAATTAAACATAGGCCTAGTGTTCAAGGGCAATTTTAGACAGTGGAAGGCGGACTGTAAATTCATGTTCAATGTGTTTGTCTTAGGCGATCAAGTTGGCAGAATTCTGATTCTGTCTCCCATAGAAGTTTTTTTATATTCGAGATTCACATGCTGAAGCACAAACACATACCGTAATTGCATTGTATGTATGTGAACACTTAATACAGCAAGTATTTCACAAAAGTGCTTAGAAATATATCAACTCTCAATAAGTGTAAACAATGCATTTTCAGAGAGAAATAACAAACCTCAAATGCTTCAGCTGTAAACCCTGGACGTCCATCCACTGAAGTGTGCCATGTCCGAATTGTTGAAGGGTGTGGTAGAGATTTGCAAAAAGAGCGGCGAACAAATTCATAAGCCTTTGCACTGTAAAAGTGCAGGGTCATGGCAAAAGACCGTAAAGTCTCGTTGTATGGTTCTTGAACCGAAGAGTAGAGTTTTCGTTTTAACATTTCACATGGAACCTGCCCAAAACAGCGCTCAATCAGGTCTACAGATGTGGCATTTATGTCGGTTCTAGAACGAAGCTGTTTGATAATATCTTTCATATTTTGCAGCTTTGTTTCTTTACGAAATAATTTGCGGCGTGTGAATGCAAACTTCTTCGCTATCAAACTCTGTTGCAGCTTTCCTTCTCTAGAAGATGCTCATATTTTCTTTTGATGCTACGGTTACTCAGAGTAACTGCGTAGCTGTGATCTGTCACAGACCCAGGACTAAGTAAAGAATTACATGATAGACCAGAAGTAGACTGAGTGACCGTCTGTTCTGGAACTGTACGCTTCTGACCCTTTTGTGTTTGGAACGTGGGCTCCGCTTCTGTAGCGCCAGTAAACGCCATCCTTTCCTGTCTTAAGGGAGCGCCATCGTCCACACCAGGGGCCCAGGAAGAGTGGGGCGTAAATCCCACTCCCCTCTCGCTGCCAGTCTGGGTTGCTAATCCAGACTGACCAATTCCAGCCTTGGAATTGCGACCAAGGTTCCTGCAGCCTTCCGCCGGTGCTTCCAACAGGTATCTCATAGCTTGGCTCCCTTACCTGAGCCGTAGAGGTGATTTGGGTGTTAGCCATATTGACGGAGGTGTCCCAGTGGAGGCCGCCTTTCGGTCTGATAGGTCCCGATAGCTGGGTTCGTATGGGCGGAATCCAGGTCTGGACCTACCATGGAGTTTTCTACATTGGCAATGCGGGCCGACAGTTTAATCAGTAAATCAGTCTATTTCCTTCTATCCTCTTCCATCATTATCTCTCTGTCTTCGTCTGTCTTCCTTTCTTTCTTCATCCAAACTTCTATCTTTCTCGTTCTGTCTTTGTTCTCTCTCTTCTCTTTCTCCCTTTCATTCTTCCTCCACCCTCCTATCTCTTTCGCTGTCGTCGTCCATCCCCTTCTTTTTCTTCTTCCCATCGTCTCTCTCTCTCACTTTGTCTCCGTTTATCTTCCTCTCGTTCTCTTTTTCTCTCTTCTCTCTCCTTTTCTGCCTCTCTGTCCATCTCTGCCTGCCGTACGTCAAGAGACGAGGATAAGGCGGCAATACGATCCAACATATGATCCAACAAAGCAGCGGGTAATTCGGTTCGGGATTCTACTCTAGAGGGCATTTCCTCTTCCTCCTCTACCTCACCTTCCTCCGAACGACGCCTGAACGTAACTGAGTCATCAGCCATGTTAATAAGCAGTATATTGAACGAATACAAGAAACAGAAACACTAGACTAACAAGTTATATGAACATTAACGCATCCATTCATTCTCAGCCTCATCAACATACACCATTTGAGGTTTTAAGCAAGACTTCTTCCGGGGTTTAATTGTCTCTAAGTTAATTAACGCCTACAGAACTAATTGTGTCTTTAAGCAAGAAATTATAAATGAAATCTGAGGATGTGACTTATTCATAACCATCCCTGCATTTTAGTGTATAGCGTACCTGCTTTATTAATCTATCAGAATGGTCCAAGGCGATTATTTGAGCCTCAGCCTGTTCGTCTCAAGAATGCGTCCTCCACTCATTCTTTTCTTTCAGACTTCTACTTGGCGCGTTTTGCCTACTTCTTCACAATTTCCTCGACGATGTTCACTTCTCGATCGCTATACGGACGCTGGCCACGCACAGCCTCATCCGTTTGCCTATATCCAAGCCTGCCTCAGCGCTGGCCTGCGGTGTTCGATCGGCAACTTTCCAGCCTTCCCATTGGCTGCGTTCTGTCTTTCCATTGGTCGAATCTCTACAGAAGCCTCCCAACGCAGACTGGTTCCCTACTGCCCTTGGCAGAGACTACGTTACACAACCTCTTACAATAATGGTTACAGCTAATCTCTATAAGGATCGTTATACGAATCCGCACAGAACAACATCCGAAACTGTCGTTGCAGATGATGACACAGCGTTCCTTTGAAGAGCACGGCGGTTTCGTACTTCCTTCTTCAAATGCTGTGGAAAGTCGAATATTTCAGGAACTGCATCCTCTTTTAGTTTCCTTTGGGAGCTGTACATACGGAAACTTGAAGAAGTGAAATGCTCGGAGCAGATAAAGTGTGTTGGTTTTGGATGCCATTTCTGCCGTCTAATCGCAACTAGCCATTTCTTTGTTAGCTCTGTATTTTTCAATGGAAATCTGCAGAAAAAATAAATAAGATCATGTATAATTATTATTATTAATTAATTGAATTTGTAACGTTTGCATGGTTACACCAAAATGTTAATCTGAGGTGCGGATAGTCATCCGCCAAGAGAAGATGTAGTTAGATATCCCAAGTGCTTGAAAGCCAAGGCGTCTTGAGGGTCGGTTAGGAGCGAACATTTACTATCAGGGACTCACAGTTTCCGATAATATACAATATGTTCTGATCATACTCTAGAGCCCTTCTTATGGCCATTTCATCTACACATAGTACACAGTACCGGTCTGTATTTGACCTGTGCTGAAATTTCATACTTAGTGCATTAAATACACTTTCAGAAAAACCAGGTTCCATGTTCATCCCTTCAAGCCATAAATGCAATGATCATTCATTAGGCAAATAAAAATACTGAGAAAGGAATCTGTACGCAGCAGGCGACCTGTGGTAGATAGATAGCGCCAGAAGCCTGTCTCCATCCATCCAGCGTCTACCTCTCGCCTTCTTTCCAGAACACCTTAGCTGGCACTCGAGAAACTGCAATGCTGGTCCACTAAGGTATCTGGATGCAGCCTCGACAATTTCTTTCACTGACATGGCTTTGGATGGCATGGTCTTCTTCTTACGTATTTTTCGGACCTGTCTGATGAAGTACGAGAGGCGACGATGAGTTCGGATGGACTGCAGGTCCTTGTCAGAACGAACTGGTTGTCCTGGAAAACCAAATATATGGCACTTAATATAACACTTCATTGAAGCCTTTACTAATTGTTCAGTGTTCTATATTACTGGCAAAGAAGCATTTGTAACTGTCTGTATGTGATTGCACATGTGTATTTATGTGCATGGATTCAAACCATTTTCTTTATATGTTACAAGTAAGGGTAAAAAATGATTCTAGAAAATTGACCCACATTGGATTGGAGCATAAGCACAACACTTTGATGCCTCAGTTTCAAGCAATATGTTTACCAGGAATCTTTCTTCAATTAATATAATTCACTTATTATTGTTAGCAATGCATAAGATATTGTGATATATCAAACAGTTAAAATGCCCATTTCAAAGTTAAGGTGGAAGGCATTTGCTAAGATGCCAAAACTAAACTTAGTGCCTCTATGATAAGTCATGCATACATTTAGGAAACGAGATGAACATACTTTTTACTTCCTTTGTAGTAGGTAAATCTGAGGCAGAAGAAGCCTAGGCAGCTGTTCAGATTTCAGTGAACTGCGGGCATATGAATGCTCCTTCAGTATTTGCTTTAGATTTGTTGTAGGGTAGAGTGGGGCAAAAGGCCCACTTTTCAGGTCAATTGTCATATCTCAAAAAGTTATTACCCTATAACTATGAAATATGTGCAGGTAGATACATCATTCATTTTGCTGTATAAAAGTACCATAATAATGTCTATCTACAGCATCAGTAATGTGTGGGGATGATTTTCTCTCGACACCCAAAAAGGGCGTCTTGCCCCGTGGGTGGGGTAAAAGGCCCACACGTGTGAGGCAAAAAGCCCATGGGTGGGCGTTTTACCCCGCACTGTGTAACTTTAGTTATAATGCTGAAAAATGAGAACACATAAGATTTAATAGACAGTCCAATAGGCCTACACATGCACTGAAAGTGACCTAAGCACAGCCGAATACGTGCAGAATGTCCCAGGCCTATTCAAAAATACAAAAACTGTCAATAATGTCCATTAGATCTCTCGTAGCAAGTCCCAGCTCACAAGACACAGCTCACTCGATAGACTATCACAGCAGCCGCAGCAGTCAGAAGTAAAAAACACTTGGCAACAAGAATCAGGTGAATCGAGTAACCAAGATCAGGAATGGACATGCATCATATACCAAGTACAGTTATAAAATGCAGTAGGCCTAGTCTAGTCAGACTCGCAGTTTGGGCAGGTGAAATAGGAATAACCATCTGTGCAAGCCTCGTGTGCCCACTTCGCACACTGTTGGCACTGGACCCATTTCTCACGGGACATGCTGTTAGCGAAAGGTTCGCCGCATATCAGGCATGGCCATTCCTCGTCTTCACTGCTGGTATCATCGTGTGTCGCTTTGCGCTTCTTACTTCTCACCGCTGCGGTTTTGGTTTTAGGAAGAAGTTTCGCTCTTTTCTTCCGTCCGGTTGTTGACGTCGAAGGCTGTGGGTCGTCGTTTGAACTGCGTTTCCTTTGTTTCGTTGACTCCAGGCTCTTAATGAGAGCGGCACTCTTCGCAGCGGCCTTGAAAGCAATGGCGGAAGAACGTGCTTCCGCGACTTTCAACTTGTCTTCCAATTCATTCTTGTATGGCGATCCTGTTAAAAGCGTTGCAGATTCAGCTTTACGTGTTCGAGAGCGTACACCAGAGATCTTCGGACGAGGTGATATTGCCAAGATCAGTCTCCGAGCTGCAATTGCACGCATCCACAAAACCATTTATGTAGAAGGCCAGAGTACATCAAGTTCAATATAAAAAGTAGGCCTATGGCCTACTTAGAAACTTAAAATTAAAAGGAAAATGTTCACCAGGCCTAAACTTATATTCACTGTGTTTCTCATAATTTAATTCTAACTTGACTAACTACCAATCATCAACTTCATTGATGTAAATGTAGGCGCGGGTTCTCGTCACATTCTACTAATAAACGAATACAATAGGCCTAATAATCAAATGGCTAAGCAACACTAAATGTAATAAGTTACCTACCTTGTTCAGCATCACTCAGTTGAGCAGAAGCCTGTGCATCAGCAGTCACCGGCTGAACGACGGTGGGAGTCGGAGGGACCGACGGTGCATCAGCAGTCACCGGCTGAACGACGGTGGGAGTCGGAGGGACCGACGGTGCATCAGCAGTCACCGGCTGAACGACGGTGGGAGTCGGAGGGACCGACGGTGCATCAGCAGTCACCGGCTGAACGACGGTGGGAGTCGGAGGGACCGGCAGTGCCTCTTCGGTAACTGTTGCTGCCTGGAAGTCGTCGTCAGTGAACACCTCTGGATCGAATGGCCACAGTCCACTGCACTTAAATCCATTGACGGCCTTTTCGGGTGTAGCCGTTCGCAAATATGCAGTGCCAAATATGCCTGCCATGTCGTAGAATGAAATACGTTTTCCCGGATGGGAGACCATCCAGGAATCGGCAGCAACATTGTAACCGCTCTTGAGCGACTTGAAATAGCTTCTATCAAGCGGCTGCATCTTGTGGGTGGAGTGCGGTGGAAGAGTGAGAAGATGCAGACCATTCTCACGTGAAAAAGTGATAGCGCTCAGAGTCTTGTGGCTGTGATGACCATCAAGTATTATAATTTGCGGATTGTCTGTGGATGCACGAGTGAAACCGACAAAATGCTGAAGCCATTTAATGAATAGCTCTGAATCTGTCCATCCGCTTGTACTTGTGTATCCCACAGATTGTGGTGGTGCACCATTGAGCAGAGCTGGAATCATCCTTTTTCGTGGATAGATGAACATTGGTGGCAAAAATGCACCAATCGCACTCATTGCGCATATCACTGTAGCGGTGAAATATTTCATTTGAAATATTTCATTTCTGACAGTTTTTTTTGAAATATTTCAATGACCAAAAAAACAACATGTTTTTTTAAAGTATTGGATGCACACAAATTGACACAATGTCTTGAGTTGGACCAGTTTGTGCTGTTCCAATGACATGGTGCTGTTCCAAAGATATGTCTGACTGATAGTACTATTTATGTTTGTGTTCTAAGTTCTATTCTTAGAACTTTTGTAAAATTTTGTTCGCCGGATTATTATTGAGTCTAGTTGACATAGTATTTGTGATTTATAATTTGTCTTGTAAAGTCACTAAAGTGTTTCGAATTCTATACGATTGACTGTGTCCTAGGCTAGCAGAATTTAGCTAAAATCACATTTATTTCATTTATGACAAAACAAGTGATTAATAATAAATGTTAAGCATAACAATGAACAATAACATCTACTTTATTAGATCAAACTGTAATTTGTGACATTTGGTGAATAAAATATGTTTTTCAACATATAATGTAACTCTCATAAAAGTCATTCTTAAAAACAGGTAATTAGAAATAAATTGAGTATCTCGAGGATGGTCATCACTAACACAATAATGCATATAATATGTAATATGAGAGAAATAAATAAACTGTTATTATGGTTGTAATTAGTTGTAAAATGTAAAGAAAAAAATAATTTCAAATGTTTCAAAGAAAACTGAAATATTTCAAATAAAACTGAAATATTTCATTGAAATATTTCAACGCCAAAAAAACATGTTTTTTCGCACTCATTGCGCATATCACTGTAACGGTTGCGCCTCGCTCGCCACTTGTCACTTTACCAACGGTTCTCTGCCCCTTAGTAGCGATGATTTTCCCTGGACGTTGCACGTTGGTGATTCCAGTTTCATCCATGTTCCAGATTCTTGATGGTGTGCATGGAACATCAACAAGTAGTTGCCTGTAGACGTCAAAGAATTGCTTGACTTTAGGTCTGTTGAAAGCCACTGCACGCGATAGATTTGTTCCCTGTGGCGCACGTATTGAAAGATCTGGATATCTTGAGAAGAACCCAGAGAGCCAGTCCTTCCCAGCCATCTGACTTTTCCTACAGAACCTATGATTGATGCCTGCTGCCTCGGCCATGTCAAAAGCAAGACGTCTGACATCTCTTGGAGTGAGACCGTACAAAGCCTTTTCCATATATTTTATATGATTGCAAAGTTCAGATTCAAGGGCAACAGATAGTACTGGCGTATGGCATCCCAACTTCAACACACCTGGCATCGTGGTATGGTGGTCACGATGTCGGCGCAAGGTTCGCGCGGGTATGCCCATCTCCCTACTCGCTTGAATGAGAGGCATGCCCTGACTAAGGGCTTCCAATGCTGTAGCAAGTCTCTCTTCACCATACTCTCCTCTTTCCGACTTTCGCTTGTAGACACGTACCATGATGTAATCTAAAAACAATTCATTGCAGACTCATTTACCATACCCTACCAAAACGATTATCACAATAGCAAGCAAGCGAACAAGAATTTAGCAACAAGCCTACTTTACACGTGGGTCGTTGCGGGGTAAAACGCCCACCATGGGCGTTTCACCCCATATAGAGGGTGGGCGTGTTACCCCAAAACCCCCGATTTATCGAAAATATTTACAGTGTCGTTATCCTGCAATATCGCTAATACATCAAGATATAATTGAAAACGTCGTTGCGAGCTCTGTCTGTCTGCCCATAACTATATCGAATCGCATACCACTTGCTTTCGCAAATCGTCAAACTGTGAGGTCACAACATTTAGCAAAAGTGTCCAAATAATTAAGAAATGAAATATTTTCACTTACCGCGAAACGAAATACACAAACTCGATATCAGAAGGTAACTTCAGATGGCGCCAGCATATTATGTATAATTTTATAGCGCTTAAATACTGCAGAGGCTCTACGAAGGCCCTAGGCGTTTCACCCCACCTAGGCCTTTTGCCCCACTCCACCCTACCTACAATTATAAGGAAGCCATTTTCATAGTTCTGTACGTAACGGGTTCACTTCATCCGTTGTTAAATTACGTGCCCTAGGGCTTTCCGGGCGCCATATAAATCGTCCTCGTCCAGGTATTCCTCGTCGCCAGCCGCGTGGAATTGGCTTCCACGCGGACTTATTAGGTCCGGTGTCCATAGCTCTGACCTGGGTGCTAATCCAGGGGACTCCGGCAACCGTACAACCGGTCCGTCCTGCGTGACCGCGAAACGTACCAGAAATCCAGGAAGTACTGGGAAGGGCCAATTCGTCTCTGATAGACTCAATGCTCTGACTAACAGCGGGAACCTGTCGAAGTCTAAGGCGTTCACTTCTCCTTGGTCTAGAGAAATCTTCACGGGCTTCATTATCCGAATATAGGGTTGACGTAGGTGGAGGGTCATCGTAGTTAAACGATTTTGGGGGTTTACCGAGTGTAGGCGCGGGCTCTGGTCTAGAGCCAACCTATTGACCTGATCGGTCTGGGGATCGAGTTGCGGTCATCTCAATAGCATAGTGCAATCCTTCTTCTAAATCTTCTTGCCGTTCTTTCAGGGATTCGAACATATCCATCGTTCTCTCTCCTATTTCTCTAGAATATCTTTCACTTTCTCTAGATACTGAAATCACTTCTGCCAAAGTCCTCTCTATCTGGGCCTGCAATCGGGCTTCTGTCTCCCTGCATTCGCCTTTTCTAAGCCTTGGGTATTACTGGCTACCGTGGCTGCTAGGGTGTCCATGGAACCTAATAGTTTCTCCAACGTTCTGGCAGTCAAATTAGGGCTTACCTCCTCTACTCATCACATTTCCAATACCTTCCTCGTTATCGTCATTGACATGACCATCAGGGTCAGCAAGTTGAGATGGAAGCCATTTTCAGAAGTTATATTCAGCAATTAACATAGGCTACAATACAACTAACAAGTCAATATCTAATTAATATGCAATCAAGTACTTCATTCACACTCACATACAAAGGTTTACACGAGAACGTTCCAGGGCTTAGATTACTTAATCCTTAGTACGGTCATCTATTCTAACGCTTAACGTTTCTACGTATTTCGCTGCATTACCCTTGTCATTATCGTCATTAAAAAGTACCTGTGGCGTCGTCTGTCGAGTTCCTCAGCGTTTATCATCGGTTCAAAAGCCAGCGTTCTGCTTTCGAATGTCTCTCTGCATCAACGTTCAGCTGTCTGCGTTCGTCCTTCTCCTTCCGTCCAGGTTGCTTGTCTTTTGCAGTGGGGCGTCCTATTCTCAATGAGGCGTACGAGTTCTAGTTATAGTTACGTTTCGTTCCTAGCACTTATCTAAGAGATTGTCTGCGTTGACTTCTTTAGCGTATCTTTAACGAGGAAATCTTGTCTTTATCTCTCCTCGGTATCTATGGTCGTCTTCAACGGTTGCGGTCCGTTACTTCATCTGCGGCTTCAGGCAGTATTCATCTCTCCAGGCTTCATCCTTCGAAGCGTGCCTCTTCATCACAAGAGCACTCAAAACATCACGACAGTCACCAAACCGAGAGAACAACCTTTTCTCGGTGTATGCTATCTTATAATCACTTCTTTCCCTTGCAGTAGCTGTAGGCGGCGTCACTCTGTTTTCCTGTACGGCCATTGGTCGTCAGTCTTCCGTCGTCAGTCTTCCGGTCAAACTTATGACAGGTTTATCGGTGGCATCAGGAGGCGGCGCATGTCTGTCGGTGATAGACACGTCCTTCCAGCACCATCCCGCTATCGGGCTGGCAGCCGTCGGTCGCTGGATACGTCTGCGTCTGTTTGTCAGTCCGTCTAAGTATCTCTCAGGCCTTAATCATAATGATTACTTTACGATTAGGCTACTATTATTAAATTCCCAATTCCTTTACAGTTCAAGTTTAATATTTCATATATTTGCAGACCTGTATGTAAAACTAATTTTGCAGCTTCATTGTGTATGCATGTATGAATGTACGTAGCCTCGAAAGTTCAAAAAACAATATCTGTTTGTTCCAAATGCAAAAATTTCTTGGCTCATTCCTTCCTGTTAAATAAAAATAATAATTAATAATAATAATGTTCATTTATTAATTCAAACTGACAAGTACACAGTAGGAATACATGACGTAGTAGTAAGTTAGTAACAGATGATAACAAGTTCAACAGGAGTCGAACTTAACTGTGTGGCAGCCTGCAAAGCACCCATCTGTGCTCAGTTTAGAGTCGCCCACTAGGGAGTTCAAGAGCTGAGTCAAACTTATGGGGCTTGCAAGATTTCTTTGAAGAATCTATAGACCCAAAGATCATATTTGAAATTATACAACAAATGTGTTTTTGAAACTGATCTATGTATAAAAGATACACACAATCATCCCTACATATGTTTTATATAGTATAAATGTACATCCATACATATATCATACATATATATCGGTTTTACGTTGTAATGCTGTATTCAGCCATTTTCACATAGATTACGCGTATTATTATTTATTTTGATCACTTTCGGTTTTCATAAGACAAGATAGTAGGTATGCAAATGAAGCCCTGCATTCCCTCTAAAGAATGGTATAATTTTTTTCTCTTCTAGGAAGAAAAGTCAATAAGCTATAGTCGAAAAACTTAGGGGGGGGTGGTATCCACCCCTGGTGCCTCGGGTATATCAGGCATAACTTTTGAATGGCGTGGGCTACCAGCATGATGATTAACTCAAAATGTGCGCCAATGAATCTGCTACAGCTACCTAAAATGCAAAAATTATATTCCATATGAAAAAAGTATGCATAAAAACGTAAGGGGGGGGTAGCCACCCCCATTTGTGATTTACTTGGATGAGTTAACGTATCAAACATAATTATGTATGTTCCAATATTGGAACAGTGCCACGTTCAATAATGTAACAAATTTCTATGAGCTAAAAAAACATTCAATAAAATTATCGCAAATGTGAGTTGATTCCTCTTATTAGTTAATATAACGTTGTAAACTATCTAAAAACATTTAGCAAATTAAAATTTATCCATAAATGGGTAAAGGCGTGGCATGGCACTCCACTTATCCGTTAGTATTCGCCATGTAACGTGTTGTAACATAATGCAAATTTAAGAATATTCAGCGCCTTCTAAGAACAGATTGAAGTCGTACAACAGTTCATTCACATGCAATGGATGATTGACTGGTGAGAGAAGTTATTGTCACGTGTCGAACCCAGTTGAAAGAGTTAATGACGCTGTAACTCTCTGTCCTTCCTCTTAAATGCCTCCCGCTCTTTTTGCGAAGTGCAAGAATAAGGGAACGGCTTCCGGTTCACCATGATGAAACTGGCTTATGGCAAAAAGTTTAAGATCCTACCATCTGATTCTCCTATGCTCGTAGTGACAAGTAAGATTTTGCTTTCCCACACCGAAGTCGCCACACTACGACGGTGATAGTTTAAGCCTGGTCACGTTACAAAACCGTTGAAGCAAGTTTAAGTATTCAGCATCACATATCACGAAACACATTTCACACGAAAACAGAATTTGGTCATTGATGTGAATAAACTGTTTAATTACTTTTTAATAATATGAAGCTTTCGTAGAAGAAATCTGCGAATGATGTCTTCAAACGGACGATTAGTTGTTTTCTGAGCAACAAATCCAGTCATTGCTTCCGAATATGGAAGATTGCAGTCGATACAACATCTGACTTTTAAATATTTTGCAAGAAAATGTCTTCCAAGAATATAGTGGCTTCTAATGGAGTTACGGTTCATATGAGATTCTATGGACTCTTCTCCACAGTCAAAGTACATATCGTTGACAAACACGTGTTCAAAAGCTGAATTGACAGATTTCCCACATTTCCGACTGTCATCCTTCAGCGGTGATAAATAATAACAGAGTGTCTGCAATCCAAGCAACGACTGTAGGCCTACGTCTGTATCGAAAAAGAGTCAAAAGGTGGCAACAACAAAACAGTCGTATACTTCAAATAACTCGTTGGCTTTCAAAAAGAAATGGCTAGTGGGTTGGTTGGTCGTGTGTATGTGTGACGTTGGTTGAGCAAATAACAGTACAACTTTACTTACAATGCATGGAATCTTGTCCATCTATTAGTCAAAGAGTAAAAGAAATTAATTGAAATGAAATTTGCTAAAGGACTCTCTGGCAGAGCCTTGCTTATTTTGGTATAGGCTTTGGCTATAGGATATTCAAACGATTTTTGGGCTCCCAATGCTCAAAGTGGGTAGAATGTTCCTCTTGCTATTTTCCATCCACTGCCTTCTAGTCTTTCCCTAACCATAAAACTAGCCCTCACACTCTTAGCTGTAGGGCAGCATACCTATAGAATATGCAATGAGAGGTGGGTGGGCTGGCTCGTCTTCCACTTGGCTGCTAGCCTCCTCCAACAACAGGCGTGGCAATAGTGGTAGTTGTAGTCTCGGTATTGTTTCTAATAAAGAAGCGACCTTTCAAATGATTCTTGGTATCTAGGTCAGTTGATTCTGATAACGGCAGTCGAAGGTAGGTCTTGCTTCCAGTACCGGCTATTCCACCACTACTTATTATTCAAAATACAGTAATGAAATTAGTAGATTTATCTCATAAATAGGAAGATTTTTAAAGGGGATATATTTGATAGTCAGAATCTATGCACGAAAAGTGAGTTTATTTCGACTTTAGCTGTAAATATTAACTCTATGAAATTCTCCGACGATGAGTTGTTTCTTTTCTTCGTCGTAACACAGACTCCAATAAAAGCTGACTTTCGGTTCTTCTTCTTTTATTGTACAAAGAATTCGATTCCATTTGAGATCGGAATCCAAGAGAATCACTCTACCATTCCTTCTGTCAGTGATAAACACTCGATCGTCTGAATCGAGTAAAAAATTTTGGTCTGATAAAGATAGCAGTTTTTGTGTTTCATTTAAAGGTATAAAACTACGGATCACCATCTGCCCATCTCTGGACAATTCACTTATGCTCCACTTCATTGCCTTCTGTCTCCCATTTGACCAACTCTCCCTCTCATCTTCCTTTTCAATCAGTTTGTGAATGATGATGAAATTCCCGATGGATGTTTCCAATGCACGAATTGGCGTATCGATGTCTCTTGGTAACTGAATAGATCGAATAAGTTTTGCGTCTGATCCGTAGATCCATAGAATGGATGAACTAGAATGGGCTATCAATAAGTGACCATCTTTGGACACGGACCAATGGTCAAATGATAGAAGAAAATCTGGGTTCACCCATCGGATGATTTTGTGTTGGTCACGTGTTTTTCGTGTTATTTTCCACATGCTCGTTGTGTCACAGACGTAGAGACAATTTTCCTTCTCACTGGATCCAATGGCCTTTGCATGTTTAATGTCTTTTATTTCGATTACAATCTGAAGACGAAATGGACTTCGATCCTCAAAGACACGAATTTTGTTTGGATTATAAGAATATGATAAACAGAGGATATAGATCTCGTTTCGCAGTTTAGTAACTCCACCAATGCTTTCCCTACTTCCTGCGTCAATTCTATGAGTGAAGTTAATTGAGATCGAACACACGACTGAAATAAAAACAAAATTATCATTATTGCGCAATTATATTTTTATCGTAATAATTTTTTTAATTTATTTATTAATATTGTATTAAATTTAACTGTTAATAGTTAGCTAGTTTTCAATTATTAGCCTAATGTTTGTTTTTATGCTATTTTAATCTTACTAATTTGTATATATATAATTAGAATTGAAGTGCATACTACAAGTGTTATTATTTATGCATTTATTGTGCTGCTCATCTTGCAGGTGTTACTATTTATTAATTAAGTTTGCTGCTCATTGTCTCTTTCATTGTCTATTGTTCTGAGTTTGTCTGCTGCTGGTTTCTACTGCTTATATATCTCGCTTTCGATCTTTTAACATCAAACCATTAGCAACACCTCGATTACTTGTTCTCATGCCCTTGTCATTTTAATCTCAGACTATTGTCGTTTTACATAACGGATTTCACTGCAAGCCTCTTACTGGCCCAGGCCTTTTCCACTTGTACCATTTGCAAATTTGTTCTAACACCTCATAATGGTTTCCTGTAATGTCTTGATTTCACTCATATTATGCAACATAAACAATAAACAAACGATAATGTAGCGACTCGCTTGGTAGATACACTTGCTCTCTCTATAATAATTATTTGTTCCCAGCCTTTGTTTGTTGGTCTCCGTTTTCAATTCATTTCACTCTATTATCATAAATAAACGGTTTCTCTTCCCGCCTCAATATCCTGCTAAGTTTGTTAACTAACGCTGTTTTAGTGTTTTCATTGAACTAAGTTCTATGCCTTGGCTACACGTTTTAAATTTTCCCTATGAAGAGTGAGTTCATGGAAACGTGCCAACGATTTTCTTGAATTGATTCCTATCGATGTTGATCAGTTTTGAAGTAGATGGTTGAATAGTTTCAAATACATCTCTCAGCTGATTCGATTCGTACAGCTTCTGAATATGTTCAAGGGCTGCTTGTGAACGACACCAGATCCAAACGACCACAGTCTGTCTGTCCAGTTGAGAGTTCAGGATTTCTATGCCTTCATCCTTCAGTTGATTGATGAGTGCATCTGTTTCATGAGATCTTGATTGGGTTCTGTTTCGAAGATCTTCGATTGTTTGATGAAGCAACTTTGGGTTCATGGATTTTTTACACGCTGTTCGGCAATTTTTAACTTTGACTTTTATGACAGCTAAAATCAGAGAAAACACAATATTAAGCACTTGTTTCTTGTGTTTTTAAGATAACTGCAACTGTATTAAATACATTAGTTACAAACAGAATGATTATTCTTTAGCCTGTTTATACGTGGCGTTTTTGGAGTTTTATTTAAGCCCCTAAAACTGGACATTTTCTATAATAACAATACTACTACTACTACTACTACTACTACTACTACTACTACTACTACTACTACTACTACTACTACTACTACTACTACTACTACTACTACTACTACTACTACTACTACTACTACTACTACTACTACTACTACTACTACTACTACTACTACTACTACTACTACTACTACTACTACTACTACTACTACGTACTATTACTAAGACGACGACGACGACGAACTTGTTAACCCTGGCTTTATGTTTTTTACCAAGCACTACCAATCGATGGTGGTTAGCAATTGTGGAGTAAAGGATTTGTTTCAAATAGGCCTACATTGTAATACATCATTGGATTCAGCATTCATTTCTGCACAGAATGGTATATTTAGATGTACATTATGTGAATGCACCTCGAAATTACATCACTTTTAACAACGGAACCCCTTAATTAGCAATATTGTATATTATTGCGTACATTTTGTACTTTTTGGATAAACAAATATAAGATTATGTGTGTTTTGAAACTAATCCATGTATAAAAGATACACAAAATCATCCCTACACATGTTTATATAGTATAAATGTACATTCATACATATATATCCATACATATATATCGGTTTACGTTGTAATGCTGTATTCAGCCATTTTCAAACAGATTACGCGTATTATTATTTATTTTGATCACTTCCGGTATTCAAAAGACAAAGATGTAGGTATGCAAATGAAGCCCTGCATTCCCTCTAAAGAATGGTATCTTTGTTTCTCTTCCAGGAAAACAAATGAATATGCTACAGACAAAAAACTAAGGGGGGAGTCCTTCCATTTAGCCATTTTTCACTCATATTACGCGTATTATTATTTATTTTGAGCACTTCCGGTTGTCACAGGTCAACTCAGTGACCATAGAAATGTAGCCCCACATTCCCTCGATAGAATGGTATAATTTGCGTCTCTTAATATTAAATGACGGATAAGATATAGTCGAAAGTCTAGGGGGGGGGGTATCCACCCCCCCTGGTACCTCGGGTATATTGGCTATAACTTTTGAACGGTGTGAGATATCATCTCACATTTTACGTCAAAACGTGTGTAAATGAACCCCTACAGCTACCTAAAAGGTCAAATTTTTATTCCATACGGAACAAGTTTGAAATGAATAAAACCTAGGGGGGGTGGCAACCACCCCCCCTTGGTAGCCCGAGGGTTAAGTGCCTTTATGTAATTTACCAAGCATCAATCGATGACGCTGAGCAATTGTGAGTGAAGGATTTGCTCAAATAGGCCTACATAGTAACCGTCTCAGAGGAGGTTCGAACCAGTACTCTCCGCGTTGCAAGTCGACCGCTCTGATCAACTGACTACCATGTCCCACAAGCGTCTACATTTGTTTGTCATTTTCTTCGCTGTTGTTATGACTGTTTTTTTATAAACCATCGCCCAATTTACCCCACTCCACTCTACCACGTACAAACGTAGTAAATCACCCCAGAAGTCAATGACCAACGAGAGAGAGAGGTACAGTCCGAGTGCGTGCTTTCACCCCTTGTCTTATTCTTAGCGGCCACGTGCATTAGCGAATAAGCGACACAGATGAAAGGGTGGGCTGTGACCGAGAGGCCCAGAATTCCGCCGAAACGGACCTCTGAACAGTTGCGGTTGGGCGTTTGCATGAAGTCTCATAATCATACTGTTATGTAAGATAGGACCTTCTCCTATGATAATGTAACATAAGAAAGGGCATTCTTCTGCCATACTGTTAACCCTCAGGCTACCAAGGTTTTATTGTGACGTTGCCTACCAAGGGGGGGAGACGACCCCCCCTTGTTTTCGTGTTTGGTTTCACATATCATAACTTGTAATACATCATTGGATTCAGCATTCATTTCTGCACAAAATGGTGTATTTAGTTGTACATTATGTGAATGCACATCGAAATTACATAATTTTTAACAAAGGCACCGATAATTAGCGATATCTTATATTATTGAGTACATCCAGCACTTGTTAGATAAACAAATATAAGATTATGTGTGTTTTGAAACTAATCTATGTATCCAAGATACATACATACATCCCTACACATGTTTATATACATACAAATATACATCCATACATATATACATGTACATGCATTCATGCATGTACACACATAAACTTTTATCTCTAAAATCATTGAGAAAATTGTAGCTTGTCAGATAGCACTGCACGTTGAGTCCAGTAACTTGCTTCCTGTAAATCAGTCAGGTTTTAGGAAAAACCATTCCACTGAGTCTCTTTTGCTTCGCCTACTCTCGGATTTATATGGCCCCATGGATAAGGCACAAGTTACACTTCCGGCTCTGTTTGATGTCAGTGCGGCCTTTGATACGGTCGACCACGACATTCTAATCAATCGCTTATTAGTCTCTCTTGGCATTTCTATGCCGACGACTCTCAGCTCTACACGTGGGGACCTCCATCGACAGCCGAACAGCAGCGGCGACGAATGGAGCTCGGTATTGAGCGGATCGCTGAATGGATGCGGTCCAACAGATTGCGACTCAACCCAGAGAAGACGGACTTTCTGTGGTGCGCGACTAGCAGACGGTGTCTCCATCTCGACACCGACGCGCTGAATGTCTGTGGGGCCCCGATACGGCCCTCGACCTCTGTGCGTAATCTCGGCGTCCTGCTGGAGTCTGATCTGTCCATGAGGCGCCACGTCGCGTGGACCGTCGGCTCTTGCTTTCGCCAGCTCCGTCTCATCAGGAGCTGCATCAAGTCCTTACCTTTTGAGGCTGCGCTTCCAAAGTGGACCGCTGTAACAGCCTGCTGGCCGGCGCGCCTGCGTGTCTCTTGGACGGACTCCAGTCGGTTCTCAATGCCGCGGCGAGGCTTATATGCAATAGGAGGAAGTACGACCACATCATGCCGCTCCTCCGCGATATCCTCCATTGGCTGCCTGTTCCGTTCCGCATCGAGTTCAAGCTCTGTCTGCTTGTCTTTAAATCACTACACGGAGCTGCGCCCGAGTACCTGCGCGATTGCTGCACTGGGACTCATTCCTCTGCGTCCGGGCTCCGGCTCCGATCGCTTGCGAAGATTGACCTCCGTGTGCGGAGGATGAGGACGCGCTTCGGTGATCGTGCTTTCTCGGCCGCTGGTCCTCGATGCTGGAACAGACTTCCTCCTGCTATCCGATCGACTGGACTCTTTTAAATCCATGCTAAAATCACATTTGTTCGCCAGGGCTTATCCCGACTGTTGTTAGTTGTCTTGTAAGGCGCCCTTGTAACGGCATGGCCGTGTTACGGCGCCATAGAAATTGTCGTTATTGTTATTATTATTATTTTTTTTGCCCGATGTATTATTATTATTATTATTATTATTATTATTATTATTATTATTATTATTATTATTATTATTATTATTTCTGATAAGCCGCTTGACTGGCTCCACTCTTTTCTGAGTGGGCGTATGTCCTGCGCTGTCTTTGGGTCCACTAGGTCTCAATGGATTGCCACTCCTTTTGGTCTGCCGCAGAGCTCTGTTCTCGGCCCATTGCTGTATATTTTATACGCTGCTGATATTGTAACCCATTGCTGTATATTTTATAAGCTGCTGATATTGTAACTGTTATGGCCTCTTGTGGTGTTCTGAGTCAGCTCTACGCTGATGATATTCAGGCCTATCTGCATTGTCCGGCCTCTAATGCTCTGACTGCAGCAGCCACAATGCAGCGTGCTATGGAGGCTCTTGGCAATTGGATGTCATCCAATCGTCTGCGCCTCAATGCTTCCAAAACGCAATTTATATGGCTTGGTAATGGGCAGCAGCTGAGAAAAATAGATCCTCAGGCCATATCTGCCCACTTCCCTAACTTTGTCTTCTCGACGTCTGTCCGCAATCTAGGGGTTGTTCTTGATCAGGAGCTTACCTTCTCTGAACACCTAAATCTTTTATGCCGTGCTTGCTTTTTTCAGTTGCGGCAATTGCGGGTAATTTCCCGTTCACTTTCACCAAATGCTGCACTTACTGTTGTTCATGCTTTTGTTTGTAGTAGGATTGACTACTGCAGTACCATCTATGCTGGCCTCCCATTGGGGCGCATTGCTCAGGTTGAGCGTGTGCTTCGTGCCGCTGCTAGGCTTGTTGGTGGTTTTTCTAAATTTGACCATATCTCGCATTATATGCGTGACGTACTCCACTGGCTTCCTGTTTCTCAGCGCATTCAATTTAGGATTTCGGTCTGGGTCTGGCGGTGCCAGTTAGGGAGCGCCCCAGCCTACTTGCGTGAGTTCTGTCGCCCTACCTCAGGTTTAGCTACTCGCAGAAATCTTCGCTCTGCATCTCGTGGCGAACTTGCTGTTCCCTTTGCACGCACTTCAAAGATGCAACTTCGTGCCTTCTCAGTGGTTGGGCCGACCATCTGGAATAATCTTCCTTCAGATCTGCGTGTTCTTCTAGCTGGAGACTCTGCATACACCTTTTACAAGAATTTGAAAACTGTTCTCTATCGCCGTAGTTGGGCTGGGAGCGCCTCTGAGTAGGTTATCTTGGAGGGGCGCTATATAAGTCCTCTGAATGAATGAATGAATGAATGAATGAATGAATGAAAATACATACAAATTCGCACATGGATACATATTTATATCATTCTCTACGTACACACATACTAACATGCAATAATATGATCTGGGCCTCCAACTATGACTCAAGAATTAGTAAACTAATTATCTTACAAAAAAAGCTATCCGAGTAATTGCAGGTGTCCCAAAGGGTTCTCACACTGATCACATTTATAAGAAATTAAATCTGTTAAACTTGAAGCAAGTAAGAGCAGTTCAAATCGGAGAATTCGTCTACAGATTTCAAAATAATATTCTCCCGAGCTTATTCCAGAGCTATTTTTTATAGCTGGTTCTCAAATCCACTCCCACAACACTAGGAATGCCACTACTCTCAGATCAACCAATGCTCGTACCAATTCACGAGTATTTAGTATCAAGTTCTATGGCCCAAATCTCTGGAATACCATTCCATTAGACATCCGCCTTGCACCAAATATTTACTTATTTAAGATTAGATTTAAAGCATATCTCATAACGTCATCTGACTGACCCCCCGGTGGTGGAGGATCCCCGAGAATGGCCAGCCTTTTCCTTTTCCTTTCCTTTCCTCTTCTCGTCTCTTCTCTTCTTACGTCTTTCTTTCTCCCTAACTTTCCTTTCCTGATCTCCCCTCTATCTCGTTCCATTCTCTTTCAATTCTTGTTCTCTTCATTTCGCGTCTCCTCTACCTCCTCAGTTTACTTATTTAGTAGTAAGGATTTTAGTTAAGGATTTTAGTTAAGGTTATTTTGGGATTTTTGCCCAGTTACTATGTTATTTTTGTGTTATTGCCCGCCGTTATTAGTGTCTATCTTAATAGTTAAGGTATGCCTCCTCCCGTTGTTCTTTGTTCACCAAAAGATTTCCTCCTTAAAGGCTGCACACGAATTGTCGTAATCTCTGTAACGTCTCTTGACCGTCTTATTATTGGTTGTAAAGGAACTTGTAGGTCGCCCCAACTAGCGGGAATAATCCTCCCTTTGGGGTCTCCTTTTGCCTCCTGTAGCGTGATACACTTGTTAAATATACTTGATTCTCTGTTTATTAACATTATTTGAAGCAATAAAGTTAAATATTTTTTCTGATTCTGATTCTGATTCTGATATATACATGCATATAATAATAATAATAATAATAATAATAATAATAATAATAATAATAATAATAATAATAATAATAATAATAATAATAATAATAATAATAATAATAATAATAATAATAATAACAGTGACGATTTATATGGCGCCGTAACACAGCCATGCCGTTACAAGGGCGCCTCACAGTCAACTAACAGCAGGGTAGGCCTTACAGGACAAATAAGTCTTGAGTCCAGATTTGAATAGGAGTCAATTGTGTTAGCCGCTCGCAGGGCAGGAGGAAGACCGTTCCAGTATCTGGGGCCGGCCGCCGAGAAAGCGCGATCGCCAAAACGGGTTTTCATCCGTTTTACGCGAAGATCGCTTTTCTCGAGTGATCGGAGTCGCATCCCGGAGGCGGAAGAATGCGTCCCGGTGCGGTAATCACGCAAATACTCAGACGCGGCCCCATGAAGTGACTTGTAGACCAACAAACAGATTTTGAACTCAATACGCAGAGAGACTGGCAGCCAGTACAGAACATCGCGGAGGAGCGGTGTAACATGATCATATTTACTCCGGTTGCATAGCGGCTTCGCAGCAGCGTTGAGAACGGACTGCAGGCAATCCAGGAGACACTTGGGCGCACCGACCAGTAGGCTGTTGCAGCGGTCAACCTGAGAGGTGACGAAGGCGGCATACATACATACATACATACATATATACATACATACATACATACAAACATACATACATACATACATCTATCCATACATAGATCCATCCATGCATACATACGTACATACTTTCATGCATATATATATACATACATACATACATACATACATACATACATACATACATACATACATACATACATACATATATAAATGCATACATACTTATCACAGGCGTCACAAGAACTTTCGTTCTCGTAGAAATATCAGTTTTTCACTCAAATAACGCGTATTTTTATTTATTTTGATCACTTCCGGTTTACAAAAGACAAACATCTAAGTATGCAAATGAAGCCCTGCATTCCCTCTAAAGAATGATATATTTGTTTCTCTTACAGGAAGAAAAATGAGTACGCTATAGACGAAAAACTAAGGGGGTTCGTATCAAACCCCCTGGTACCTCGGGTATATCGGGTGTAACTTTTGAATGGCGTGAGGTATCACAATGATATTTACCTCAAAATGTGCGCAAATGATCCTGCTACAGCTACCTTAATAATCAAAATTATATTCCACATGGAACAAGTTTTCGAAGCAAAACACCTAGGGGGGTCGTAATAACCCCTCCCTTGGTAGCCCGAGGTTTAAATAAGAAAGGCTCTTCTCCTGTGATAATGTTAAATATAACAAAGGAACTTAAGTAGCGGAGTTAAATTAATTGTATCAGTACATTAAACAGCTAATGTCAGGCAAGGTAAGTTAAGGTAAGGTAAGAAAAATATGGTAAACCAGCGTATAGTATAATAAGGTAAAATACTCGCTGCCTTCAATACCTCTTCCGATTAGGTAGGTAACTAGGGTAAAGAAAATCGATTCAACCCTTATAATAAGGTAAGGCACCAGATATAGAGTAAGGCAAGTTTTTTGTCTATGTTTCCACCACATGACATGACATTACACAAAGTCTGATCTCTGTCGCCCGATTTCTGACTTAGCCTCTCTGCGCTCTTCGACTAAGGGGGAGCTATTGGTCCCTCGGGCCCGCTCCTCGGTCAGACAGCGTCGAGCCTTCTCGATTGCTGGCCCCTCCACTTGGAACGGGCTCTCGTTTACTTTACGCTTACTGCCCCGGAATAATCTGCCTGCTTTCTACCAACTGCTAAAGTCCTGTGACAAGCTGGGTTCAGCGACCACCATCAACATCATCTCATCATCGTCATCGTTGTTGTTGCCGTCGTCATCATCATTCTAATTATTGATACATTAGTTACACTGCACTGAGTCAGACCACCCTAAAGGCACGGCAGAAGCATTTGGCATTCGCTAGAGGATCTCGCATCGGTACGATAAAAACTCTGTTTGCACATGTATAGATGCACATTATAATACATTCAAAGACAAGGACAAGGCCATACACACTTACACAGGTCTAGGTTACCAGTTTCTTCTGTAGAAAAAAGAAACTATTACCACTTTGTCGTTGGCGATTTTCAGTGGAAAAGCACAAACGAATTAGCGAAGGGAAACGAATTAGGAGACATGCGAACAATAATCGAAAATATGTGAGGCAAAACAGAAACGACTGATCTAGGCCTAAAAATACGGTTCTTATTTTAGTCCTTAAGTCTCATTTGGGTTTTTCTCCGAAGTGCCTTTGCGATTTCATGCTTCGCCCCTCTCTGCCACTTCGCTGCGCCCTCTTCGATCCTCTGATCGGCTCGACCTTTTTGTTCCCCGTGTCAGGACTGCGATGGCTCAATCCAGATCCTTCGCCTGCAAAGGTCCTTCTCTGTGGAATGGACTTCCTCCACCGGTTCGCTCTGCCATCCTTTCTGGTAGTCTCTCCTCTTTTTCTAAACTAAAATCCTGCCTTTTCCCTCGAGTTGCTCGCACTGGGAGCGCTTCTGAAAGGCTATTGCTGTGAGAAGCGCTTTATAAATAGCCAAATACAATACATTACAATACTAGGTAAACAAACACACGAGATGGGTTTATTCATCTATAATTTTTTAGCGCAACTATGCGACAAAGTCATTATTTGACGTATGTCCGACTATAGATCATCGGTTGAGTCTGAATGAGAGTCCACCACGTGTGAGTAATCTTAACACTGGAGGTCGTAGTGGGTGGAATTATCGTGCTTCCTTCCAGCCTGTGTCGACTGAAGAAAGCAGGAGTTTGCCTGAGAAATAATCCAGTCTATGCTCTTACATCCGACAATCTGAATACAAGCAGTTTGACAGGCGGAAACATTAGACGCTGGGATGATCAATCCAATATTTCGGCTAAACGTTTCGACAGATGTAGTCCACGTACATCCACCTGTTGTGCAATAAAATGACGAATGAACAACATACACAAACTAGAGACTGACGTGGGAAGACAAACTCGTTCCCATCCCCGCCCCGCAGCAAGTGAATCTTCCCAATCCCCGTCCCAACCACGCATGGTTTGTCCCCATTCCCGCCCCATTACCGCAGGTTTTCCCCCATCGCCACCCCATCCCCACAGTACAGCATCACATTCCCGCAAAAAGTTGTCACCAATTAAAATGTTTTAAAAGTTCTTTAGCTTACAAAGCTACTTGTATTGCTGATTGCATTAATAAAACATACGCAAAAACAGACTATCTTATTGACAGTATGTGGAATGCATGTAAGTGTGTGTGTGTGTGTGTTTCATTGTGTGTACCATTGTAGGCCCTAAATATATATATATATATATATATATATATATATATATATATATATATATATATATATATATATATATATATATATATATATATATATATATATACAGTTATAAAAGCTGTTTCTGGGGACAAGCGTACCTTTTTTACCGGGGCTGTGGGGACAATTTTTTTAATGGGGACTTCCCCAGGTCCTCCTAAACCCATTGGCAAAAGTGACTTAAAATGCCTAGATTCGTGCTCATTTAGTGATTTTGAAAAATGTCCCCATAGACGATTTTTATATACAACTCGGACTTTGTGATTTTGAGAGTCCAGTACGTTGCGCCACCTATCCGCTGTTTCAATTACTAAATATATACTAATCGCGTGTCGTTTATGGGGTCTCCTTTTGTCAACGTTATTGTGGGTTCCTCTATATATCCATTAGCTGCCCTAGTATGGGGCTGCCTGCTGCCTGCAGTCTGCTAGGCTACGCTCCGGCCTACCTTTGCGAGCTCTGTAGCCCACCCTCAGTGCTCGGAGATCGCGCTTCCTACGTTTGGCTGAACAATGTCCCTCTCTGTTCCTTTTGCTCGCACCTCCACCCTTCCTAGAACCCTGTCTCATGCATTCATCTCTCATCTTAAGATAGTCTTATTTGGCCGCGCTGGGGTTGGGAGCGCCTCTGAGTAGTTCCTTCGAAGAGGCGCTATATAAATTCTCGTAATGAATGAATGCATGAATGAATGAACATTACTGATCGCGGATGGTTTATGGGCTCACTTGTCCTCGTAAACAGTGCATATGTAATCGTAATCGTAATCAAAGTAATCGAGAATTTATAAAGCGTCACTTAAAAAATTCAGAGGCGCTCCCGTCCCAGGCCAGTGTCTTCACTGACAAAAAGAGAGGTTTTCAGGCGCTTGCGAAACTGGTCAGAGGAATAAGAAAGGAAGTCAGCCCTAAGGGACTGAGGCAGTCGGTTCCAGCTGGAGGGACCCACAGAAGCGAAACTCCTAGAATGGGCCTTAGAGGTACGCATTCGAGGGGCAACCTAAGTGGCCGGGACGAAGACCAGAGGGAGCAACGACCAGGCAGGCAGAGCAGAAACTGGAGCACAGTAGACCTTGAGATTGCGTTGAGCATATACGATTATTACTGGAAAGGAAGCAGTAGTGCGGGAAGACGGCAGGAGAATTTCGCACGAGGGAGCAGATCTTGAATTGGATGCTTTGGCGAATAGGAAGCCAGTGAAGGGAGTCTCGGATGAAATAAGAGATATGATCAAACTTCGCATTGCCCCAAGGATTCAAGTTTAGATACATTTGCAGTGGCCATTGTAGATCGCAATCCCATAATCAATCCTAGCACAGATTTAAGCATGGACCAAAGCTGTGATAGCATGTAGAGGAAGTGATTGTCAGATGGCAAGGAGTTGGCGTAAGTAGTAGAAACACGAGCGGGAAAGACCATTGTTGTGATCAGACAGATCGCAATGTCATATTAACACTTTGACCGCCGGACCATTTATTAGCAGTACGCCACAGCCCTATAGAACCGCACTCACTGTTACAGAGATGTTTCCTCCACCCAATAAAATACTCGCGGGCAAAGTGGGTACCGTTCAGTTTGACTGCCGGGCAACATGAAACACGGCAGTCCTATCGTAAATTTGACACGCGTCAGCCCTATCGAAAAGCATCGACAAGCCAGGGCCAGACTCGGAAATTCGGAATCTGAGCTATCATTACCAGAGGCAGCCTTTATTGCCAGCACGCCTATATCCGCTGTATATTTGAAGTACGAGTTAACTCGTACCTGGCGTCTCGGCAATGCCTGGCGGTCAATGTGTTAATATACTGATCGCAAGTAGTTTATGAGCAGTTGACATGTCCTCGTAAACAATGTTCTATACATTCATGCTAATGGCCTTTAATGCGCTCTCTTCAGCCAGTTCAGCCACTTGAGTGATATACCTAGTAATCAATTAATCATTCGCATTTCAATATTTAATTTATTGCTGGCTTTTTGTAGATAGGCCTACATTGTGCCCGTGTGCCATGGCGCATGGGCTCCTCTAGTTTCAATGCGAGGGACCCCTATTGCTGAAGGGAATTAATGATGCTTAAAATAAACTTACAAGTAGTCGTCTTATGCTGCATTTTATAGGCCGGATCGAGTCCGGGGCCCTTACATGATTGAGTGGATTGTTTTGTCTAAATGCAGAATTTGCCCAAGATTTTCGAACATGGTGGACATTGTTAAGGACTCTAGACGTAACTCTGCAATGACGATGATACACATTTAAATTCTTGTCATAGCCTACAATTATAATTCGCAATTAAACCGAAATTGTTTTGTTAGATAAAGGCTCCTGATTATGTGAAATTAGCAAGTTAGACCTTCCAAACTGAAGTTAGAAGTTTCTTTAAAAGTAATTTGGGAGAGAATACTGAGACTTTTGGATAATGGTCTCTTTTCCAAGATTTAAAGCCTACAAAACGAGACGATACAGGCCAACATCGGCGAAAAAAACCAAATACTGGGATGCTATGGTGTCTATCAGTTCCAGACAGATGCACATTTAATCACATGATCAACAATTCCTCCTAGCGAACCTTTTCATCATGGATTGTAAAGTCTGTTGAGACAGGAGAATTGTATCATTCAAAAGAGCACAACTTACTCCAGGAATGCGGAGTAGGGCGTATAAAACTGCAGTGCTTCTAGTCAAATTAATTATATGAACACTCATACTGCGGCTGGCCCAAGATAACAGCTGACATGGCTGCTGATATACACAGTGACATTGAATGTTTATTTTGGTTCCATTAAAAGCTGTATGGAAGCAAGCTGCCAGTGGCATACTTTCTCTTAGATGGACTAACAGCCGATGTAAAATCAAAACTTGTTCCTGACGCCATAAAAAAACTTCATGCAAGTAATGTTAGAATTGTGGCATTAGTTTGGGATGGCCCCAAACTTAATTTTGATGCTGGTTCCAAACTAGGTGCTTCATTCACAGTTTTTAGTACAACGTCATTTTTTATTCATCAACCCAATTGCTTTAGGAAAGTCCATACTATTGTGTATATAGATATACATACATAATATTATGTGCTTATATATTTTGTATGTATCTCTGTCAGTTTTATCTCATGAGCTATAAATGGTGTGGAGCGTATACTGGACATATCAGGACTTGCCCTAGTATCTGACGCAGCAATCCTGAATATGTTGGTGCCTTGAGCTTAGCTTTAGATTCGGGCTTTCAAAATTCGTGTCTACATTATACGATTGCAATGACGAACTAGCTGAACGCATTGTTCTTGCTCGGCTTAAAGACTATCTATTCTCTGATTCTCTCCTTTAACCCCACCAATCTGGCTTCACAAAACACCACTCAACCGAAACTCTGATTGCCTCTCTCTACATGTACAGTAAACTGTCCTCTGCCGTCAGCCATCAACAATTCTCTTGTCTCTACCTCCTCGGCATATCTGCCGCTTTTAACGCCTCTCTCAACCCTCCCTCCTTTCTGTGGTGTATGTCTTTTCTCTGCGTCTGAGAACGTCCATTATGCTAGGCATGCTCCTCTTGTAATGGCATTTTATGACCGTCGAATGCTGGGTGTAATAAAACTCGGCAGCGCATTGCGTACAGGACGATGTCAGCAGGGCCTCGACCCAGACTACCTGCGAGAGCTTTGTTGTCCCTCGGGTATTCCAGGTCGCCACCTCTCCGCTCTGCAAAGAAGGGGTGCTCTTAGTTCCAGTTGCACGAACTGCAACTATGCAGAATCGAGCTTTCCTGTGGTGGGCCCAGTGGTTTGGAACGGGCTCCCTAGGAACTGCGCCTGCGTCCTGGAACTCTTACTGAGGCATTCTTATTGAACTGAAAAATGTACTTTTTGGCCGTGCTGGACTCGGGAGCGCCTCTGAGTAGTCCCCTTGAAGGGGCGCTATATAAATGAATGAATGAATGAATGAATACATACATAAATACATACATGCATGCATAGGCGCAACCACCCTATGGGACCCGTGGGACGCGTCCCCCCAACTTTCGAACAGCTTGGGACCGTCCCCCAACTTTTGAAAATTTTGAGGTAAACAAGAGCCCAAAATGCACTCCATTTGGTATCAAATGCTGAAAATTGCGTTGGGGGACCTTACGACGCTTCCCTGTACCCCTAGTCGTTAGGGGCTTCTTGCCTTCGTCATTCGCGGCTGTGCGCCTTCCGCACTCGCAATTTCCCCCCACTCGGACGTTCTAGTAGGTCCGTCCCCTAACAAATCACTGGACCTGGCCGATAAAATACAGGGTAAGGCTAAAGCCGCTAAACTCAATTGAGTCTGTAAGAATTCAATGCAGAATGTTGCTGTATAATTTCACTCTAAAACTTTACTTATCTCAACTTTTACGACGCTCCCCCATACCCCCAGTCGTTAGGGGCTTACCTTCGGCAATCGCAGCTTCGGCGCTCACAATTCCCCCCACTCAGACATTCTAGTAGGTCCCCCAACTTCTGGACCGTGGTTGCGCCCCTGCATGCATGCATAGTGCATATATATACACATGGAGATACACATTCGAACACAGCACATAGATATAATAGACCCTCTTCTTCCAGTCAAAATCTTCTTCTTCCCCGAAGGTGAGCTCTGCATTAGGGTGTCCCAGAAAAACCAAAGTCCTCACATTTTAATGGCCAACCTCTAATAAGTTTCTCTTGGATATTCTGATAAAAAAAATGCAAAGTTACAGGAAGATTGAAGATCATTTAGACGTGGCTCAAAGCCTTTTCAAATTTCGTATACCCCCATGCAATAGCCTGTGTGGAAAGTTTACCAACACATCGGTTTTCAATGCATAACTTTCAAACGGGAAGACATATTCAAAATTCCTTTGGTGACGTTTCCTGGAAATGTTTGCTCACAACATAGGCTTTGTCTCATAAGGTTACTCTTGCATGACGCCATGTGACATGACGTCAAACTTTGACGTCACAGTTGACATTGCGTTAGATCAATGTATCCTCTTAACGTGTTGTTCTTAAAAGGTTTATTTTTAGGTTTCAAATTATGGTTTTAGGAAAGAAGGATTTGCATAAAATTTTCTTGAAACCCCTTAGCAGTTTCTTCTTCCAGAACATGTGACATAACGTCGCTCAACTTTTGAAGTAACCTCTCCTATCTCCAAAGCCAGAAGTCTTGGAAAGGAGATCTCGGTGTCTGCAGACTAGGGTTATCAACTACAAGGAATTTGATAATAATATTATATTTCACAGATCACGTGACCTCACTCACCGTGACGTTCCCAGTGAACTTATATATATCCATAGCCACCCACAGGTCTTAGAAAGGTGATCTTGGTATCATCTGTAAGATTTTTGACTACAAGAAATCCTGAAGACACATGCCTACAACTCTGCGGTAATTACATTCCATGATCTATAATAATCAAGTAACACGTTGATTGGTTTGTAACAGTTTATATGACCTTGGAAAGTCGTAGACAGTTTCCCGTAACAATTTTCTGTGAATCACAACGTACAGTAACAAATCTCATGTTTATGAAAGTGCTTTAATGCCGTAACTGAAGATAAACCACAATCACAAATCTACTGCTTGCAGTTCCCGAGAAACGAAGGGCAACAACTCCGGGTCGTCAAGTGACCTTGAAGCTCAGATGTAGTGGAATGTAATTAGTAACTTATATAGCTCCGTTCACAGCAGTGACTATTCAGTAGTGCTCGCAGTGCGAGTACCCCGAGAGAAGAAATAGGTTTTGAAGAAAGAGAGAAGTAGGAAAAGATCTAGAAGGAATGGAAACGCGTAAAGAGGAGGGGATGGAATTTCACATGGCAGGCCCAATGGTGAGAAATGACCTAGCTTGCGCCAAAGTGGTCCTAGTTCGCGGGACAAAGAGATCATGCTGGTTCAAAGAGAGGAAAGGTTGGAGAAAAGCTGCAGAATGAGGAAAGCGATCGAAACCTATAATGTTGAGTGTACAGTTTTTTTGGCGGCCCTTAAAATCATAAAAATAATTAGACATCAAGAAAACTATTCTAGTACTTGTAGTTTCGGAGAATCAAAGGTTAAACATTTCAGGTCAATGGACCCTGAACTACAGTCATGCACTGACCATATGATGTTCATCATTACTCTGTTGAGTATACTTCTTTGGAATCCAAGACTCAGAAAAACACCATATACGCCAGGAATTTATTTACATAACTTGTAGTTCCAGTGAGGCCAAAGGTTAACCATAACAGGTCGAGTGACCTTGAACTACAAAGTCATGCGATGGTCATACGATGGTCATACCAGGTTGCTTATAACTCTATTTTATTTCCTTGAGCCCAGTGGGCCTATCTTGGACTGACACCTTCTTTTTAACCTTCACCGAAAACGAAATATTATGACAATAGATGTCAAATGACCTTGACAATGAAGGTCATACGATTGTCCTACAATGTTAAAAATAGCATATTATTTTGACTTCTCCCCGGGAAACCCTGTCATAGACACAAAAATCACTTCTCGATTGCTTTTAGTTCCTGAGATACTCTGGGATAAAATTTCTCAATGGTAAATTAATGTGTATGGCTCAGCTATACAATGATTAACCGAGAGTCGCTTGAGCCACGCCTAAATGTTAATCTAATTAGCTGTAACTTCGTACAATATAATAACTAGTCCTATAGAAACTTTCTAGAGGTTGGCCATCAAGATATATAAACTTTTGAAAAGTTTCTGTCGTTTTGGGACACCCTACTCTGCATACAATCAGAGCATCCAGATCAATTATCATTTCGTAATGGGGTTGAAATCGGTTAGGGATGGTGCTCCTCGATAGACTTTTTGTTGATAGGGGCAGCATTGTATTCATAGCACCTTTGGATATTAGCAAGGCATAATTATGATTGTTAGTCATTTTAAGCTACATTCCAGCCTCGTAAGGACGGGTTGTCTAGTGTGGATGGGTGATTTCCTGGTAGATTGGTATACTAAACTATCGGTTATAGTGCGCTGGAATGGCAGTATGTCTGACGCAGTGACCCCGTCCTAAACAAAAAAGAACCGGAACGCCGGCTTCAGGCGCCATGTTAATCTAGAAACTTTTACCGGTGCGGCGTTCCGGTCGTCAAAAAAGAACCGGAACGCCGTTCCGGTGCGTTCCGGTCCCAACCGATCCCTGTGTCTGAGTCATGCGCTGTTAGGAGTATGTACGGCAGAGGAGTTCTTTGTCACCTTCGCTGTTGAACGTTTTTTTTAATAATGGATACATGAGCAACAGGAATTGAGGACCTTATCCCTCCGCACATAATCCCCCCGGGACATAATCCTCCAGGACAAAATCCCCCGGATAAAATTTCCTCGGACATAACTCCCCCGGACATAATCCCCTGGACGAAAGCCTCCCCGGACAAACCCTCCATTTTGCGTAGGACGTAATCCCCGGACATAATTCACACTCTATGCAATTAACCTATTTCTGCATGTCATTGATAAACCATAATTGCCCTGTTTTTGTTCACTATGTCATTCAGGTGTAGGCCTAGACTTAAGACTTGTTAGTATCATTCAGTTCGAAAGTGAAGACTTGTTAGTGTCATATAGATTTTAAAGTTAAGACGTGTTACTGTCGTTCAGTTGTTAACTGAAAGATTTGTTAACGTATTTAACCAAGAATGTTTTCACAAATCCATGCTGTATTTAGGCAAGAATTAGTTTAGTCAATCCCGCTTCTATTTCAGCAAAACACTTCAAAGATTCAGCTTCTATTGAAACAAAGCCTAGTTTATTCAATCCAGCTTCTATTTACGGAAACAATTATATATTACTTAGAATTAGTTTCATCAACCAATCAAAGTATCAAAAATTATGTTCATCATTTTGCTGTTGCTGGTAACAATATCGGACAATTGTGGTCAGACTAGTTTAATAAACTTTTCCAGTTAAATCAAAAATATTATACGATTTTATCGTAGCGTGGGGGATTATGTCCTAGCTTGAGGGGGTTATGTCCGGGGGATTATGTCCGGAGGGATAATGTTCAGGAGGATTATGTCCGTTCCTCGGGAATCTGTACGGTAAGAGAATAATTTTATTGCAGGTCTAGGCAGTTTGGAATTGAAATCTATGAGAGTTATTGCCATGTTTAAACTCCTCAAAGACAGGGTAACTACATGTTGATAATAGTATACTGAATATGCTGTAATTGACATTCAGTTATGGGCATGAGTTTACTCATTTAGTTTTTGATCCTGGTTATGTCAGATTACTGGTGAATAACGTTAAAACTTCAAGTGCAGTATTACTTTGAGTTGTCTCCCAGTCTGTTTGGAGAGAAAGTAGCTTTTCCTCGAGTCTGGCCCCTAATGGGATCGCCTTACCCACCATTTACGTACAGTTTCTCGCTCGCTGACACTGACGATAGAAGCGCACAGGAAATAGAAGAAGTAGGATCATCATGATCATGAGCGCGATAATCATTGCCATCATCGTCACAAGTGCAAAGCTGTATATAGGCTATGTTACAGGCAATGTGTAAAATCAGGGATTTTGTAAAATGCCTGAAATTTTTCGGCAATTTATAAAATCCCCAATTCACTCAGGCACTTTACAAAATCCCTGAAAAAACCAGGGATTTTGCAAAATCCCTTAAATCTGATGATGAAAATTTGACAGATTGCCTGAAACACAATCGAAATTAGACATCGAATGTTGCACTTGACTTTTTCTTTGAAACATTTGCACCTATTTATTTTGCAGCGTCCTGTGGACTTTGAAGTTGCAGAATAATTGAAGTTCGTAATACTGGAGCAAAATTGCTGGTCGTTAGGCGTTTCACAATATCACTAGTCATGTCCTCTTTGGTTATATTTCTAGTCATGTCCGCCTTTGGCTGCGTGTCCGACATGTCCGCCGGCTATGTTTCAAGTCCTGAGGTCAGGGCCGTGACTTGTATGTTCCCTTCCCTTTAGGAGCCTAAATAGAGCTTTGAGTTGTCGCGGCGGATTGTCAATTAATAATAATAATAAATAAATAAATAAATAAAAAACTAAATAAATAAATAAATAAATAAAACAAATAAATAAATAAATTTAATTATTTAATTAATTAAATTTATATATTTAGTCAATTAATTAAATTTAATAAATAAATAAATAAATAAATAAAATAAATAAATAAATATAAATAAATAAATAAATAAATAAATTTAATTATTTAATTAATTAATTAAATTTATTCAGTTAATTAATTAATTAATTAATTAATTAAATAATTATTTAATTAATTTAATTAATTAAATGATTAAATTTCTTTATTTATTTATTTTTTCCCAAATGTTTGTCACAGTATATTGACAACAACAGACAGATAGCATAAAATTATAATTTGCGACATTTAGCAGCTGCAGCAGCAACGTGTGTAGTAACGCCATCAAAAGATATAAAGTTAAGCATGTCACTCTCAAAATTAAGAAGCTTCAGTGTAGTTCGAAGCTTGTGGGTAATATAAGTTCGCAGTTTATTTTTAACAAGTCCCGTCCAACTGAAACGGTGTTGACCTGAAAGTTGGAGCTCATCAATGGCATTAACATACGCAGAGCTGCATAAGCTCTTAGCTTTTTCCATGGCTCCTGATGCACCTTCTCTCTGAGACTGCAATAATTGTTGCTATTATGTTTTTGGGTGCAATATGCAAAGATAGAAACATAAGGGAATGTTTCGAGAGGTTCTCATTGTACAGTAGAGTACAACTGTCTGCCCTCCTTCCAACGTTCATAAGTTCACACACTTCCAAGTCTTCCATACGATTGAACATCGATGGCACTGAGCAATTGTGAGTGAAACAGTAGTAGTTTCAGTTTAACGACGCTGTGTGATAACATGGATCATTAGCGTCGCCCTCCTCCTTTATCCAGGCTTGGGACTGGCACTGCCAGAGTGCGAGCAGTGGCGGAGTTATTGAGTGAAACACTTGCTCAAGGTCCTCATGTACCCAGTACTGCCTGAGTGAAGGCTCGAACCCGTACTCTCCGCATTACAAGCGAGAGCTATATCTATACCAATTATGCTACAGTAACCCCCGTATAGCATAACTAAAATATCAGGTGTGACGCAACCACTATCTCTGTCAATCTCAGTTTCTCTGTCTCTGTGTCTCTTTCTTTCTATTCCGGTCAGTGAGATATGTCTTGCCCAACTTTATGAGAAGCGCTAACTAAGGTGTGAACGTGCGTCTCTTCGTAAATGACACCGACTGTTCTCTGACATTCGTTTGAAAATGCCTGTTATCCGAGACGAATTCCTCGTCTGGATGGCTTTATGACCTGTAGAAGGCTCAGGTGAGCTCTGATAGGCCTAAGCGTTGCTGCTGCAGCGACACTGACTATAATTGCCCACAACATTTTGGGA
>JACEVL010000568.1:510000-522500 GCA_020284085.1 Aporrectodea caliginosa
AAGCAGATACATACATACATCAATCAATCAATATTTTTTTATTTTTTTTTATTTTTTATATTTTTTTTATTGCAGCCGGTAACAACCCATAGGTTTACATTTGTGACAATCAGTAACAGTAAACAGAGACACCCACACGAACACACGAACAGTAAACAGTAAACATACATACATACATACATAAGTTGACTGTGAGGCGCCCTTGTAACGGCGCAGATATATTATTATTATTATTATACATGCATGCATGCAGACATACATATGCAGACATACATATATACATGCATACATGAACCTCGCCGCGCCCGTTGCGCTGAGAGACGATTTCGCCGGTCCAAAGATCCTAGCGACCGTCTAGTCTGGATTACCAAACTACGTGCCCTCCATCGTCTCTACCACCAGAAGGAGGCCGTCATGGGAACTGGGAACAACTCGTCGCTCGAAATGCCAAGAATCCAAAGCGCCTTTGGTCCTCTATCTCAGGACTTCTCGGTCGACCATCTCGACCTTCGGAGATTCCTGCCTTTTCTGCCAATGACTTTCTGGACATGCTCACCGCGAAGACTGACCGTCTTCGCGCATCTACAACAGACGCTTCTCCTCCCACATTCTCCTCAACGACATCTGTCTTCGAAGGCTTCCGACCTATTGTGGACTCGGATCTTCGCTCGGTTTTTTCTTCTGTGAATTTAAAATCATGCGAATTAGACCCTTTACCTCCTTTTATTATAACTGACATTCTAGATTATATTGCTCCTTTCTTTCTGTACCTTTTTAATAGATCACTTTCTGAGGGTTGCATCCCTGCCTCGCAAAAGCGAGCCTTAGTCTTTCCTGCACTCAAGAAGGCCAATCTTGACCCTAACCTCTGTCAAAACTATCGACCCATTTCAAATCTCTCTTTTCTGTCTAAGACTTTAGAACGACTAGTATCCTTGCAGCTTCTCCCCTATCTTGAGCACTCGGGACTCCTTCCTTCCCACCAGTCTGGCTACAGGGCTTACCACTCAACTGAAACAGCCCTACTCTCCTTGCTTTCTGATATATATTCAGCTGTCGACAAGTCTCAAGTTACTCTTTTGGCTCTCTTTGACGTCTCCTCAACCTTTGACATGGTCGACCATGAAATTCTACTACAACGGCTTGAGACCTCCTGTGGACTCAAGGGTCCTCCTCTCCTTTGGCTTCGGTCCTACCTGTCTGATCGCACCCAAATGATCATCTCTGGTGACTCCAGGACTCAGTGGGTCCCTGTTATTTTGGGTGTTCCTCAGGGTTCTGTCCTAGGCCCGCTCTTATTCATTTTATACACAGCTAATATTCCCTCTCTTTTCCCTAACCGCTCTGCGACTGGCCACCTTTTTGCTGATGATGTCCAGGCTTGTGTCCATGGACCCCCTTCTGCTCAACTCCTTCTCGCTAGTCAAATTGAGGCTCTCTCCCAAGATCTTCATCTCTGGATGTCTTCTAATCGACTTTCCTTAAACTCCTCTAAAACCCAGCTAATTTGGTTTGGAACTCCTCAGCAGCTCAAAGAACTTGACTATGCATTACTCTCTGAAAGGTTTCCTAGTTTTACCTTTTCGTCTAGTGTCCGAGACCTGGGTGTTACTCTAGACAGTTCTCTAACTTTTACTGAACACATTGCCAAGCTTACTTGTTCTTCCTACTTCCAACTAAGGCGTCTCAGGATTCGCAAATCTGTTTCATCTTCGACCTTTACCTCATTTCTATTGTCCACGCTTTCGTCTGCTCTCGAATAGACTACTGTAATTCTCTCCTTGTTGGTCTCCCTAAGGTTCGCCTATCTCCTCTACAGTCAGTACTTAATGCTGCTGCTAGACTGATTGCTCGTCTTCCTCGCTTCTCTCACATCTCTACATTCATGGTTGAAGAACTTCACTGGCTCCCTCTATCTGTCCGAATACAATTCAAGGTTCTTATTTTAGTCCTTAAGTCTCACTTGGGTCTTGCTCCGAAGTACCTTTGCGATCTCATGCTTCGCCCACTCTCTGCCACTTCGCTGCGTCCTCTTCGATCCTCTGATCGGCTTGACCTTTTTGTTCCCCGTGTCAGGACTGCGATGGCTCAATCCAGATCCTTCGCCTGCATAGGTCCTTCTCTGTGGAATGGACTTCCTCCACCGGTTCGCTCTGCAATCCTTTCTGGTAGTCTCTCCTCATCTTTTTCGCTAAACTAAAATCCTGCCTTTTCCCTCGGGTTGCTCGCACTGGGAGCGCTTCTGAAAGGCTTTTGCTGTGAGAAGCGCTATATAAATAGCCAAATACAATACAATACATACATACATACATACATACACAAATCCATACATGCATACATACATACATGCCATGCATGCATACATACATACATACATACATACATACATACATACATACATACATACATGCATACATACATACATACATACATGCATACATACATACATGCATACATACATACATACATACATACATACATACATACACAAATACATACATACATACATAAATACATACATACATACACACATACATACATACATACATACATACATACATACATACATACATACATACATATGTCGAGTCATCGACTGATTACGAACTACGGCACTTAAATCTCTATTATTACATACATACATACATACATACATACATACATACATACATACATACATGCATACATACATACATACATACATATGTACATACATACATACATCAATCCAGTCTCTGCTATCTATTGCCAACACTGAACTTATACGTGTGGCGGAATACATACATACATACTTTCTCTTACATACATACTAATTATGTCCTTTTCCGATCTCACAAACCCATACATGCATACATACATACATACATACAATATATACTATTATCACATCAATACATACATACATACATACGGGATGGAAATGTCCTAGACCCGATTGAACATCGATGGCGCTTAGCAATAATTGTGAGTGGTTTCCCGTCAGAACGGCCCATGACAAATCGGCCCTTACTTGACAAAACGGCCCCGACAAATGAGCCCCGACAAAACGGCCCGGACGAAACAGCCCCCGTCAAAATGGCCTTGACAAAACTGCAGCCCCGTCATATACGGAATACTTAATATCCCGTCATATAAATAAATTGCAATATCGGTGAATTTATGTATATAGGCCAACAAATCGACCCCCCCAATCGGCCCCGGTAATATCGAGGAACGGACATTATTCCTCCTGGACATAATCCCTCGGACATTATCCTCCCGGACAAAAGCCTTCCAGACAAAATCCCCCCAAGCTAGGACATTATCCACCCCAGGCGATGATATAATTGTATAATATTCTTGACTCCACTTGAAAGTTTATTATGTTTACTAGTCTGCCCAAAATTGCTAACAGAAGTGTGATTGACGAAAATAATTCTTGCCTATGTATACAGCATGTATTGATGAAACATTCATGGTTACTTAGGCCTACATTAACAAGTTGTTTCAGTTGTTAAAAATTCATGGTTAAATACTAAACAAGTCGTTCAGTTGTTAACTGAAAGACTTGTTAATGTAGGCTATTTAACCATCAATTTTTTCATCTATACATGCTGTATTTAGGCAAGAATTATTTTCGTCAATCCCACTTCGTTAACTGAATAATCGATTGACACTAACACGGTCTTAGCTTTCGAACTGAATGACACTAACAAGTCTGTAAGTTTAGGCCTCACACTTGAATGACATAGCGGAACACAAAACAGGACAATTAAGGTTTATCAAAACGACATGCAGAAATAGGCTAATTGCACAGAGCCCCGGATTATGTCCAGGAGGGATATCGTCCTAGGCAATATCGGCCCCAGTCAAATTGTCCCACGACAAATCGGCCCCGATATTATGTCCATATCGGCCCCGGTAATATCGAGGAACGGACATTATTCCTCCTGGACATAATCCCGCGGACATTATCCTCCCGGACAAAAGCCTTCCAGACAAAATCCCCCCAAGCTAGGACATTATCCACCCCAGGCGATGATATAATTGTATAATATTCTTGACTCCACTGGAAAATAATTACGTGCCTAAATGAAAATAGGATTGATTGATTAAATTAATTATTTGCTTAAGTAGAAGCTGGATTGATGGAATAATTATTGCTTCTGTAAATAGAAGCTGGATTGATGAAAGGAATTCTTTTCTATTGCGGCGTTAAAATGAGTCTTGCTCGCTATTTAACCATCATTTCAACATAGTCTGTATTTAGCGAATTAAGCGTCAATCCCACTTCGTTAACTGAATAATCGATTGACACTAACAAGTCTTAGCTTTCGAACTGAATGACACTAACAAGTCTTAAGTTTAGGCCTACACTTGAATGACATAGCGAACAAAAACAGGGCCGATATGACGGGGGCCGACATGACGAAATAGGCTAATTGCACAGAGGGAGGATTATGAGGAGGGATTATGTCCTAGGCATTGTGACGGGGGCTGTTTTGTCTGGCCGCTTTTGTCCGGGAGGGATTTTGTCCGGGGCCGATTTGTCCTGGGGCGATTCTCACGGGTCAGTAATTATGAATAAAGCACTTGCTCAAGGTCTTTTATATACCCAGACACCGCCTGAGTGGATGCTCGAACCCGTACCCTCCGCATTACAGGGCGAGCACTCTATCAATTATGCTACAGTAACCCCCGTATAGAAAAACTAAAATATCAGGTGTGCCACAACCATTATCTTTTTCACTCTCAGTTTATCTGTCTGCTTGTCTCTGTGTCTCTTTCTATTTCTTCTGGATTGATGAAAGGAATTCTTTTCTATTGCGGCGTTAAGATGAGAGAGAGAGAGAGAGAGAGAGATTTCAGACAGAGTCTGTAACTTGAGCGTAAATATTGTGATTCAGTATTGTCTTATCTCTTTATGCATTTTGTCGCTCTGTCTGCCTGTCTCTGCATATCTCTCTCTTTTTCTGTCGGTGTCTGTCTCTGTGTATGCGTCTCTCCATCGCCATATAACTCTCTACTCACTGCCTAATAGAGACAAAGTCCTGCCAAACTTCATTAGAAGCTCTAACTGTAAGGTGTGAACGTGCGTCACTTCGTAAACGGGCTGTCCTCTGACATTCATCTGAGAACGTCCGTTATCCGAGACGCATCCTCGTCTGGATGGGTTTATGACCTGTGGAAGGCTCAGGTGAGCTCTGGTAGGCCTAAGCGTTGCGCCTGCAGCAGCACTGACTATAATTGCCAACAACATTTCGGGATTGATTCAACAGCCCCCATTTCGATCAACGAGTTTATGATGATCTCCCTCCCTCTGTCATGGGCCCTGATACAAGCGAAGAGAAACTAGTATTGTTTCCATATTAGCACTCAAACTTGGGCAACCGGGTAAAGCAACCCATTTAGAATTTTCTCTCAAGTACCAACGTATTTGAAAAATAAAGGTACGGTAATAGCACTGGAACAGTTTATTAATTAATTAAACAGAATTGTTTTATAAGGAAATTATAAGTAAAAAGTAATAAGCACAGTACATTCACGTCTGTCAGTCAAGTCCCACTCTTAGACTTCACATTTGGAAACAGCCGTCATAAATGGAGTCAAAATGCTACCAGATATCAATTATCCGGCAACACAATGCAACAGGATGGTCTAAAGACACCTTTTCAACCTTTCTTCATAGCTCAAATCCTTGTAACCCCAAATAATTTTTGTAGCTCTTCTTTGCACTTTTTCCGGTTTTTCCATGTCCTATTTCAGGTATGGATTCCATACCTGGATGCAGTATTCCAACTGTGACCTATTGCAACTTCAGTATTGTATGCTTGTCTCTGGTGACTATTGTCCTTCTTATCATACCTAAAGTTGAGTGAGCCTTTTGCTGCTTCAGCACATTGCCTTGAAGGTTTTGGATTCTTGTGCATAATCACTCCCAAATCCTTTTCTTTCTCACTTACTTTCAATACCTTACCCCATTTCAAGTGAAAACTCTTTGTTTCTCTTTCCCATATGCATCACTGAGCACATCTCCAAATTAAAAAGCATCTGCCAGTCCTGTGACCAACTGAACATTCTTCGTAGGTCTTCTCGCAGTTTATTCGCTTCCTCCGGTAGACGGACATAACCCCCTTTGGACATAACCCCCCGGACATAAACCCCGGACATTAACCCCGGACAGAACGCCCCCAGGCTTGGACATAACCCCCAGGCTATGATATAACAATTATGATATAACATATAAATTATAACACATAATTATAATATAATCTATATAATATTATAATAGTAATAATTAGCTTGTAGTCACTGCGCCTTTGCATTTCAAACCACCTCTCTGAGAACATTGCCATCGTATTCTATTTGTCTTCTCCGCCTTTTTCGTATAGGCTACATGAAGCCGCCGTAGCAGAGCGTAGCTCCTCCCTTGCTGTTCTCAATAGATTCCATGATACAAATCTCTACTGTAAACTACGACGAGTGAAGGAAGACATGTTAGAAGTCTTCGTTTATAATTATAAGGTCAACTGGATAATGACTCCATTCTTTTCATTGTAAATTCTAATGTTTTAGCAAGGATTCCAGCTGTGTTTTCCCCTTGATGTGTGGAAGAGACATGACACTCCACATAACGCAGAGACGCAATTAGCAAGGCAGAAATAGTGGGGTTTCTCCAGTGGGGGAATTAACGCTTCAAGGCGACAAGATTTATTTTAAATTTAAAGTCTTAGCAACTGTATCCTAAAAGTTGACAATTATCCTAAAAGTGATGCTAAGATCAAAGGACTATTCGGATTCTACCTATGTCAACGGTTCAGTACAAGCAATTAAGCGTCAGGAAAACAGCCACCACATTCAACTTTTACAACATAGGGGGTTTGTCCGGGGGAGTTTATGTCCTCGCTAAAACCGGTGGGCGTTCTGTCCGGGGGAGTTAATGTCCGGCAAGGTTTATGTCCGGGGTTTTATGTCCAGGGGGGTTATGTCCTACACTCCTTCCTCCTCATCCCCCAATGCTCTGCAGAGTTTTGTGCCATCTGCAGACTTAGACATTTTCGGTACAATTCCATCATTTATGTCATTAATAAAAAAATATAAACAGCATTGACCCAAGCACTGATCCTTATGGTACTCCACTTAACACCGTCAGCTAGAATTCAGCTAGAATATCTGTTGCCTATGCCCACCTCTTGTCTTCTACTTGAGAGCCAGCTTTGCATCGATGTTAGTACCTGCCCTCTAATCCCATATGCTTGCAAATTTTTGGCCAGCCTTTTGTGAGGTACTTTGTCAAATGCCTTGGCAAATCTAGGCAAATCACATCTACAAGTTTTCCCTCATCTTTACTCTCAAAGACTTCCTCAAAGAATTCTAACAGATTTGTCAAACACGAGCGACTTCTAGTAAATCCATGTTGACTGCCCTTTTCATAATATTATATTCATTCAAGTGCTGCACCATATTATCCTTAACACTTCTCTCCATGATGCAGAGGTTCTTTGCATTAGCATAAAACAAGGCAACTTGGAGACACAGGTATAAATTATTTTAGAAGCCGAAAGGAACATTAGGGCAGAAATTCTTCAGTGCAAGAGTTGTAGACTTGTGGAATGGCTTGGATGATGGCACTGTCTCAGTGGACATTGTGATAGCCTTTTAACACTAGAGGTACCAAGAAATCGAACTACCTAGAAGCACCGAAGGGGTCATTTTGACCCCACATATTTTATAATGCAAAGTCAATTGCAAATTCAATGAAATTGACAAAACAACTTTGTTAACATTAGTTAAATAATCATAAACAAATGCAATAAGTAAGTTGCAATGTCAGAAAGGAATGGAAAATTCTGAAATTCTATAAAAAGTGAAATCTGTCATAATGAGTCAATGACATTACTGATGTTATCATAAGTTGTTGATCTATGCTCGACCATACATTTTAATTTCTATTGGACTGAGTTTGTAACATTGTCATCATGATCATCAGTATCACAAATCACACAAATGTTACGCGTCATAACACGAGCAGTGCACACGCCACATCCTGTTTTTTTGCACGTTGCACATCGATCTCTTGTTTTTGCACGTTCCCTTGCATCTGGCATCTTGACATTTTCGACGCTTCATTCCCTGCTCGAGGAATTCTTCAGCGTCTTGTGACAACTATGTTTCTTTTCAGCGCCGAGATGACATATGGGTTGTTAAGTTCAATGGCAAGTTGAAACATGAAATCCCGACAACTGATCGTTCTACCTGTAGCTTCCATGAACAGAATCCATGAGTTGATTCCTGCCAGGTCAAGGAAGTTGTAGAAAACCTGAACAGGCCACCGGCGTGATGCCGCATTCACTTATGTGCACTTGATTTGATTACGTCATTAGCACTTGATTACGTCATTAGCATTTGATTACGTCATTAGCATTGATCTGTAATATTTGTAGAATAGCATAGATACGAAAAGCGTAGCCTGACATGCAAGTACTAATACTTGGGTCAGATTTAACCCTCGGTGTTTATAGGCAGAACAGGAAAAATCTCAAATTGTTAATCCCCCGAGTTCAAATTTTGGCAGAGGGTATACCCTACTAAGTTAGGAGAAGTCATGAAATGACAGGACCCGGGCTATATCTGGGGTCGAGGTGCGTTCCGTTAAAAACAAAAATGGGTCACATTGACCCCTTCGGTACTTCTAGTGTTAAGAGGAAGATATGGAAAATGGGCTATTAAACGTTCCAGGTCAATTGGCAGTTACTCTAACGCAGACTATACGTCCTCTGAACCACTTAAAACCCTTGTTATGTTATATTACGTTACTTCATTTTCTCGCCAATGTAAGCCTCCATCGTCTCGTTTTGTAGGTCCTAAATCTCAGAAAAGAGACCTATTACCCAAAAGTCTCAGTATTCTGTCCCAATTTACAGTATTCTGTCCCAATTTAAAGGAACTTCTAATTTCAGCCGGGAAGGTCTAACTTGCTACTTTCACATATCAGTAGCCTAAAATTAACTGTAACAAAATAAAACAAACAACTTTGCGAATTGTAGATTATATGACGAGAATTTAAATGTGTAGCTTCATTACCCCATTACGTCTAGGATCGTTGACAATGTCCAGCATGTTTGAAAATCTTGAGCAAAGTCTGCATTGAGACGAAATTATCCCCATTCAATCATGTAAGGGGCCCAAGACGAAATCTGGCATATACAATGCAGCATTTGACGAATTGATTTGTTTAACCCTCGGGCTACCAAAGGCGGGGGTGGTGGTATCCACCCCTCCTTACGTTTTTATGCATAACAAATTTGTTCCATATGGAATATAATTTTGACATTTTACGTAGCTGTAGCAGGTTCATTTGCGCACATTCTGAGGTAAACATCATGGTGGTATCTCACACCGTTCAAAAGTTATACCCGATATAGCCGAGCTACCAGAGGGGGATGGATACCACCCCGCTTAGTTTTTTGACTATAGCGAATTCATTATTTTTTCTAGAAGAGAAACAAATGTACAATTCTTTAATTACGTTGACATACTGAGTCCGCTCAAACCACCAGCGATAAGTATATATATATATATATATATATATATATATATATATATATATATATATATATATATATATATATATATATATATATGTTAGACTGGTCCACAAAATTAAAAGTTGACTAGAAATATATATATATATATGTATATATATATATAACCATAACCATAAATTTTATTGTTTCCAGCAGAAGCAAAGCATACAATCATCATAATTACAGTATTATAGTAGGAAAACAACGGGGTAGAGAACCCTAAAGGGAACAAGTCCCGACTAGTAGGGTCACCCTTACATCATTGTTGTACTCGAGTGGCAGACCGAATAATTTGTTAATTCTGCTATTTTTTAATCCTTAATATATATATATATAAACCGCTTACGATATATATATTTTTAATCCTATATATATAATAAATATATATATATATAAATACTGCAAGAAGAAAACTTCAACAAGAATTAACTTCGAACAGAACTACTTCAGCAGCATTGGAAGAAGCCAAGCTAGCCAAGATAAAGGTCAGCATAACTGAACAGTAACTTTTCTGCTACGACCACCGATTCAAGCGACTGTAAACATTTAATCTCAAAGAGTTGTTTTTGGGAGGAGTTGTTTTGGAAGCTTAGGGCTATGAGTAGCGCCTCTGAGTAGTTTCCTTGAAGGGGCGCTATATAAATTCCCGAATGAATGAATGAATGAATGAATGAATGATAACAAAAGTTTCATTTTGTTTTGGGTGGATAGCTGAGGACCTATTATAAAAAGTAATTTTAATATAGTCAATGATGCAGGTTCAAGGTAAGGCTAACAGTCTATAAATTAATGAACAACTGATCTTTAAGAGTATGTTAATATAGCTATGACATTATAATATAATTGTATTCAATAAGACATATATTGAACTTATTAATATCATAAACCTCAAGATTGTGCTAATTGAACTCTACTATAATGATAGGCCCTACAAGCAATGCTAACCTCACAATAGTGATGTTAATAAAGTGAAGAGAGTAAGGACTCTATTGAGAGTACCCGTCACATGAGTGGGGGCATTTCGTCCGGGATAGGGTTATCCCGTAGTTTAGGTTAGTAAATTATTTATGTCTTAAATGCCGTACTTTACGTTGGTAAGTAAGCAATCTACCAATGTCCATAATAACTGTCTTCAATCCAGCTTCCATTTCAGCAAAAATGATTTTATCAATCGAACTTCTGTTTAAGCAAGAATTATTGTCATCAATCCAACTTCCATTTAACCAAGAATTTTTAAATCAATCCAACTTCATTTAGGCAGCAATTTTTGTCGTCAAACCGACTTCTATTTAAGCAAAGAACTTCATCAACGCAGGCTATGAACTCGGGATCGCTTCCAGGTACACTCCCTAAGGTCGATTCAGCCTTTTCATTCGCTAGGTTGCGTTGAACAAAAATAGTTGTAGGACGTGATGGGCTCCTTGCACGGCTGCCAAACAGTTAAATTCGACTCCTGTAATAACTTTGTGATCATCCGTTCATACTATGATTATTTTGTAATCATCCTGCGTACTTGTCAGTTTGAAGCATTAAACGAAGATTATTGTTATTTTTATTCATCGATCCAGCTTCTATGAGTATTGAAGCAAAGATTTAGAGTAATCAATCGAGCTTCTATTTAAGGAAACAATAATTTTTTATCATTATAGCTTCGATTTAGGCAAAGAATTAGTTTAATCAATTCAATCAATCAATCCTTTTATTGTTAGAGAATAGTTTACAAGTAGCGATCCAGAATAATCATTAATCACCGATCATAAGATTGGAAATTTAAAACAGACAGATCACATGATTATCTTATTAACTTTTGAGTGAAACAATCGGGTAACCAGAAGGAACCTAAAGTCCCGCTAAGATAGGGTTACCCGTGTACCATGTTAGCAGAGGGATGACGGTGGAGTTAGCACAAATAGCATTGTCAACAGAAAAAAATAAGAATAACTAGTTTAACTAACAACACTTAACAAGGTCACTTAACTAATTGTTTAACAATGAATAACCATATTCAACTTCCATTTAGGCAAACAATTATTTTCATCAGTCCAGACTCCAGCTTCCATTTTAATTTGATCATATCAAATAATTTACCAACCTAAACTACGGTTTAACCTAGGGTTGCCACCTTTTCGAACTAGGAAGTCGGGACGCAAGTGTAGGCCACTGTTTTTAAAGATGATTGGCGTGGTACTGAATACCTTAGCACCAATCATCTGATGAAAAACTGGCTTGGTGGCGGCGGTGATAATAGCAGGCTTCGGGGGATTTTCCTGTTGCGTGGTTGTTCGTGACGACCTCTTCAGTAAACGACACCTTCGTTTTGTTTTCACGATTTTATTATTCTACGATGATAAATGCTCAACAGTATTTTGTAGCCTATCGACTTGACTGTCATACAACGTTCATGTACTCTGAGAAACCTTCTGGCTAACTAGTCTCTTCTTGAGTCGTCGCTGCCGTCTCTCAGAGTCCCTTCGCTTTGTCTTTCCATCGCTTATATACTCTCTCTCCCTTTTCCCCTCCTTTCCAGCTTCCTTCTTTTTGCGTCGTTCTTCCATCACGCTACTTTCCATTCCGCACGTCTTCCCCTTCCTGTTTACATCCACAAGCTTATAACTACGCAATTCAAGTCCCTGTCTAAGTCAATCTAACTGCGCAATATCTTTCGTGTTTTCCTCATTATGGTCAGCCCTGCTGCGTATTATTCGCTCCGCGATTCGTCAGTCCTACATGCTTACCTCAGTTACCTGACCTTCTCTGTCTTACACTGTTACCGAAAATCGTGGAGAGACCATGGAAAATGACATCTTTGGGTGGACTCAATTAGAGGAAAGGTGGCATGCCATTTCTGTCGTGGAGATTACCATCAAGCGTGTGATGCGCTTGTTAAACCTGACCAGGGGTGGAATATAACACGAGTTAGATCTAATGCGTGCA
>JACEVL010000568.1:527500-643117 GCA_020284085.1 Aporrectodea caliginosa
TTCTTAGTAAAAATCTATATAAAAGATATTATGTTTTGTCTTAAATCTAGCTAGAATCAATCATTTCTATTTACATGCGGCCATAATTTTGAGCATCATGATATTAATTAGAATAATTAAAAGGAAATGAAAATGAGAATAAGCTGAAATTTCCCACGAGTTAGTGGTAGGTTACACTACTGAGCTAAAGCGAAAATGTCCCATAAGTGAGTGGCGGATTCCACCATTGAACTGAAGTGGAAATTTCCCATGAGAGTGGGTCGACCTTTCAAATATGGTGGAGAGTAGCCATGAGCAAGTGGCAGACTCCACCTTTCAGATAGGGTGGAGAGCAAGTGGTAGATTCCACCTTTCAGATAGAGGGAAAAGTTCCCAGTTATGATGGAATATTCCACCTAAAGTCAAGGGTGGAACTGGACCACCTTTGTATAATGGTGGAAATATTTCCACCCTAGGGTGTTGTTTGTGGACCACCAACTTTAGTGGAGATCTCCACCTTTCCCGAAGGGTGGAAAGTACCGATCAGTGAGTGGTAGATTCCACCCTTCAGCTAAGATGGAAAGTTCCCAGTTATGATGGAATATTCCACCTAAAGTCAAAGGTGGAACTGGACCACCTTTGTATAATGGTGGAAATATTTCCACCCTAGGGTGTTGTTTGTGGACCACCAATTTTAGTGGAGATCTCCACGATTTTTTTAACAGTGTACCTGACCAAGTTCTCCACCCTAGGTCAGTCTAGGTACAAATGTCCTTGTGTGTTTATATGAGCACGGTCACGTCGGTCAGTCTGCTGCGTATTAGTCGACGGCAACGGCCTTTGTTGTCATAAGATGTTGTTAAACTGTGGATACACACACGCTGCGTATTAATTTCTGCCCAAATAGTCAAGTGCACGTGTCCTACCTGCTCAACTGACCTTGCTTGTTTTCCTGACCTTCCTTGTTCTGCCCTAGGTTAGTCAGAGTACAAGACTTAGTGTACTTCACGTGCTTATATCAGTATGGTGACATCTACTGCGTAAATGTTCATTGTGTACTGGCGTCTTCGGCCAGCGTACACCCTGATAGAAGAGGTTACATTCGGTCTATTTAAGTACACATGTCTTTAGTTCTGTGTTCATACGGTTACATCTACACAATTCATTATTATTATTCTATGCATTTAGTTTATGTTCATTCGTATCATCGCTTTAATTAATATTTTCATCGTTCATTTTCCTCGCATTCACTACAGCAATTTTCTCGTAAAACACCTCACGAGTTACGATCATGTGGAGACGGCCGCGGGAGTCGTGCAACCGAGTAATTTTTTGAGTTTAGATGTCGCTATTAAAGATTTGTGTTAGGTACAAATATCCACTGATGTGTATTAATACAACTGGATTGATAAAGCTTCGGATATTGGTCTATGGCAGACGGCGAATCACACGCAGCTTCCGGTCAGGGCAGCTAGGCTTAATTTGGCCTGAGCTGCCCCAGGGAATCCTGGGATTTGCCCCAATGAATCCTGGGATTTGCTCCAAATAAGCCTGAGATTGCCCTTACTGAGCGATAATCCGAACTTTCATAGCCATTTAGCTATCCAGTAACTATTAATAGAGATCACTGCAAATATCTATCTGTCTGTCTATGAGATTTATTTAGCGCCCCTTCAAGATAACCACTCAGAGGCGCTCCCGACCCAGGCCCGGTCAAAAAAAAGTCTTAAGTAGTTTATAAAAGAGCCAGAGAGGTCTCGCGGGAGAGAACGCAGGTCAGAGGGGAGGTTATACCGCAGAAGGGAGGTTACCACTCCTCTGGAGTGTTAAGAGAAGTGAGAGAACATGATGCAAGTAGAGACTCTGTATCAGCTGTAAAGAGGACGTAGAGAAGGGGTCAAAGAACAGAACCCTGGGGAGACCAAAAGTAGCAGGACGCCAAGGCGAGCGAGATGAGTGAAAAATGGTAGAGGTAGAGCGCTCCGACAGATAGGTATATAGTGATCCAGAGGAGTGGAAATTTTTATTACATTCTAAATCATGGTTAATTTCCAACAATGATTTCTGCAATTCTGTGAAATTGTGACTAAGATTTTATTGTATGGAGGTGCCTTCTTGGTTGTGCTCCATCCTACTTGTCTGATCTTAGTCGACCTGTCTCTGTCTCTGACCTCGCAGCTCGTAGATCTCTGCGTTCTTCAGAAAGGGGAGCTTTTGGTCCCGCGAGCTCACATTTCTATTAGACAGCGTCGAGCCTTTTCGATTGTGGGTCCCTCCATCTGGAATGGCCTCCCACTAGACTTGCGATTGATGCCTCAGCTAGATTCGCCTGCCTTTTATAAGTATCTCAAATCACACTTTTTAGCCATGTCTGGACTGGGAGCGCCTCTGAGTAGGTTTATTGAAGAGGCGCTATATAAATTCTCGAAATGAATGAATGAAATAGTCTAACTTTAAGAACACATGCAGATTCTGTCGATCAGATCAAGTTTTCAAGCAGCTTTCTTATGCGATGATCATGATTTTGATTTAAAGCAGTATTTTAAATTACTCCTCACAGCTTTCAACAAGGTTATAGAACTAAAACACTACTGTCTTGTCATTCTATAAATGTTTCACATAGCAATTTAGGGGTAAAACTCGGGATTTACTGGGGTGGTCCTAGAGGCACCAAATCTTACCTGGTGATACCTGGCACCTAAACTAGTCGATCGCACCTATTCCCGATCTGCGGAAACGATCCGTTAATTTTTTACAATTTTTTAAAATCCAATGTTAAACAGTCGGCTATAGCATGTTTACGTTACTCTACGCCTATACCGGAAGTCACGTTAAGGATGCGCCATTCACATGAACTTTTATAGCGCATTACAAAGCATGAACATAATATCTGCAGACAATCATAGGGCCTATATGAAATTTTTATAGCGCATTGCCTTGCAACTCACAAAAACCTATGTCTACAGATAATCATTGTATCGTTTATATTTAGATATTCGGCGCCTTCTAAGGTTTCTTGCCCTCAACAAAACTCAGCTGTGGTGATGGAAATTCTGTTGATAGATACCTGGCTGAGAGTGAGTATCATTTGTAATGGCAGGGCGTTTGGATATGCACTCAGAACCAAGCAACTTTTTACGTTGAATGAATCAATCCTTACTGATATGCTTGGTCTGCTACGGTCAAGCATTCCTCAAACCTGTGATGAGTCTTCGAGGTCAGTTGCCAAGGGCTTGCTGAATGAACTTCACCCTTCATTCACGAAGCTCTTCACTGTTATAACAACTCCTGCAGCTGGTGACTGCTTCTATACAGCAGTTTCTTTAACACTTTTCGGCAATAAGAAGTATATGGAACTTATTCGTTTGTGCACGGCATTTATGTTAATTCGGTACCGTAATGTAATAATAATAATAATATCTTTTCTTTAATCAAGCGCCTGACAAACGCACTGCGCTGTACATTTACATGTTATGCAATTGAAATCTTAACTACTAACAGAACAGACAGCCTGTAATACAACGCCGCTAATAGCAGCCTACAAAGCATGTCTACCCTACGGGGCTCGAACTTGGTACCTCTCGCTCTCTGTGCCAGATGTTATCCAATGCGCGATCGGGCCCTCTTTGAGAAGTCGTGTATGGAAGAAGACTTTAACATGGTTGAGCCAATGCATTTTATAATTGTTGGTTGTGCAACTCCTTCATACCATGTTAAACGTTGCCTGGACTTAAACATGGGAAAGAACTGGGAACAGCACAGTAACAGCTTCTGTTGGTCAAATAACATCTCAGCTCTTGCATTGTCACTGGCTTGCCAACGCCCTCTGTACGAGTATAACTCGTTTCGGGGTTTGGATGGCAGTTGGCGCCAAAATGAGAACATGTCATTGGCTGAGTTTGACAAGCAGTCTGATATCAATCAATCAATCAATCAATCAATCAATCAATCAATCAATCAATCAATCAATCAATCAAGTTGTTTTATTGCAACCAAAACAAAACATTACAATTATGCCAGAGAATGTAAATTAACAAAAATGCATTGGCGACAAAGTGAGGCCCAAAAGGGATGGAGATCCCGCTAAGGAGGGTCACCCAGATAGCAAATTACAAACAAAAAATTCCAAGTTAGCAAAAAAAACAGAAACTGAACCAGAAGGTGACTAGAGACAACAAGGGTTGAATTATCCAGAAACAAGTGATAACACGATCTTAACTATAAACTTAACTAAATCCTTAAATAAACGCGGTAATATGCACTTCTAGTGATGGTATGGCCGTTTAAACCCTTTAAAGGGCATAATGGCCCTGAACAGTTACAACAATAATAATTACACATTATATGCCTGCTAACTAACCATATAGAGGGAATATATTCGTCATGTGGAAAAGTTGACTTTAAAAAAATGGCAATATTGTGTCCTATACCCATGAAGCCGAAACTTGTAGTGGCGGTTTGTGGCAACATTGTCGCCACTGCCCATGAAGCCGAAACTTGTAGTGGCAACATTGTCGCCACTGCCCACTAAGCCTTCTAAGTACATCGACCAGTAGGAAAACATAATATTGCCTCTACCCTTTAAAGGGTTAAATTGAAGAGAGAAGGAGGATCATTGATCATTGGCCATAGTAGCTTTGCAAATTCACAGCCTGCAAGATTATTTCTGGAAGATAACCATTATTCAGCCATTTTGCCTGTTGTAAACGCTGTAACTGCACAGTTCAAGCCTTCCATTTTCAACACAATCCCAAACTTCACTCCTGACTTGGCAGACCAAATGTAACTGTCACCTTTTCACCTTACCAGAGACCTCCATAGCCTAAGGAGGACAGAGACAGCATGAAAGGAGGACTCATTGAATTTTTCACTTTGGACTCTGGAGTCCAGTGTGATTCTCGTTAACGACAACGAAAATGTTCGTTAACGAAAATAAAATGATTTCGTTAACGATAACTATAACTACAACTAAAAATATCATTAACTATAACAATAACTATAAGGAAAATTCATCTTTATTTTCGTTAATAGAAAAAAAATCAAAATAGAAAGTGCAATGTGGACGATTCAACATAAATGAGAACGAAAAATGCGATATTAATTTTTTATTATTCAATTTGTCAGTTACTTTGGTAACTCGTGTATTCATGAAGCTGAATGCACCCATGTTTCATGTTTTCACATGTTTCGCCTCAGATTCACATTTCGGTGTGACCTTGCGCGCGCAGCGCGCGTTACAAATTTATTTAATAATAATAATAATAAAGGCTTTCAAAGCTCTGAGCAAATTGTGAAACAGCATGTTAATACGCACAATTTTGCTAATAGCCTTAATTATTGTAACTAAGTAGTAACTAAAATTAACTAAAATAAAAATCCATTAACTATAACTATAACTAAAAAATAATACTAACTCTAACTATAACTAAAATAAAAACCATTAACTATAACTGTAACTATAACTAAAATAAAAACCATTATCTATAACTGTAGCTAACCATAACTAAAATAAAATCTGTAAGGAAAATCACACTGATGGAGTCAGATGGTCTCCTAAGTTACAGGTGCTTAGCTTTGCCTGCCGGACAGAGGACATGAGGATGAAAGAGAGGACATGTCCTTTTGCCGAACGTCTGGCAAACCTATTTACAGTAGCCTAGAACTTTAATAGTCAAAGAGGTTATAACTATCTCTTTATAATAGTTATTTACATAGAGTATGGAATCTTGAATTTTGATACATATAAACAATTCAATTATCTGGTTATTTCACCCTATCTACACCCAGTCTCTTACAATCGTGAACTGCGAATTAATACCGCGCTTCATGTGAAGCTAACCACATGGTACCAGCGTCAGTTGTCGAATTACAAATTTAATTAATTAATAATTATAATCCAAGTCCGTTTGAGAAGGGAGGGAGAAAAAATTGCTAAAGCAGGTTTCGTGGAGCGCAAGAAAGCTTAGAAGGCGCGGAATATTTAAATATAAACGATACAACGATTATCTGCGGATGAGTTTCTCTTGCGTTTGAAACCAATGCGCTATAAAAGTTATATATGTGAATGGCGCATCCTTAACGTGACTTCCGGTATTATAGGCGTAGAGTAACGTAAACATGCTATAGCCGAGTGTTTAACATTGGATTTTAAAAATTTGTAAAAAATTAACGGATCGTTTCCGCAGATCGGGAATAGGTGCGATCGACTAGATTAGGTGCCAGGTATCACCAGGTAAGATTTGGTGCCTCTCAGACCACCCCAGTAAATCCCGAGTCACAAGCAATTTAGGTTCGACAAGTTCAACACGCATTCTGTTAAGTTTGTCAGTCCATAGGTTCTTCCTGGGACTATTATTACATTGTAAAAGCTAATCTCCGTCACCAATCGAAGAACAGTTAGCAGTAGTTAGTACGGGTATTGTATTTTAAGCCACAACATTTTGACCGTTTGGTCACAAATTTGAAAGTCGGGACGTTTGGATGCCACGACTAGGTCAAGTCGGAACACGGGACATTTGCCTGGAAATCGGGACGGTACCGACAAAATCAGGACGGGTGGCAACCTTAGTTTTACCCGGGTAGAATTAGACAACCAATTAGACACGAGCTAACATTATTTTTCAGATTGAAATCGAATTGAACTCACTTGGCGGTTCGGGGCCGCTATTCCGGGGGCCGCTATTCCGGGGTCCGCTATTCCGGGGTCCGCTATTCCTCAATGGGGTCCGCTATTCCGGGGGTCCTCTATTCCGGACTAATGAAGACAAATATACAGTATATGTATATATGTACAATTGTACATTTATATGTATGTATGCATGTATATGTATCGATTTATATATTATATACATATACATGTTTGAATATGTATACATATGTTTGTATATATATGTATATAGATCTATATACATGCACAAATGTTATATATGTATATACATCTGGATATATATGAAAAAAAATATATATCTGTGTGAATGGTTACGTATCGATAGTCCGAAGGTTCGATAGTCCGAAGGTTCGATAGTCCGAAGGTTCGATAGTCCGAAGGTTCGATAATCCGAAGGTTCGATAGACCGAAAGTTTCATGGGAAAACATATATGTATATGTACATATTTATGTATATGTACAATTGTACATTTTATGTATGTATATAAATATATGCATGTATACATATATGTTTGTATATATATACATGTACATATGTCAGCATATATATATGAATATAGGTATATATTATATATATATATATGATTATGTGTGTAGATGTGAATATATATATATATGTATAATATGTAATGTATGTATATACAATTATACATATATGTATGTATCTATAATTATGTATATATGTATGTGTATTGTGTATACTATACATGTATATAGATGTATGTGTATATGTACAATGTACATGTATATGTATATATATGTATTTACGTATATATGTACTTATATATATATGTGTATATATATTTATATGTACATATATGTATATGTATATGTGTATATGTATGTATAGGTATGTTTAATTGTTTATGTATATATATATATGTATAAATACATATATATGTTTGTGTGTGTATATATGTATGTATATATATATATATGTATTCATGTATACATGTATTTATGTATTTATGCATATTTAAATACATAAATATATACATATATATCTAGATACATATACATGCATATACATACATAATGTATATATATACATGCACAAACATAATTTATGTTTAGTTTTACATTTGAGTTTTAGTTTTAGTTATTATTAGTTTTACATGCTAGGTGTTTTAGTTATTATTAGCTTTAGTTATTTCGCCAAGTTTTAGTTTTAGTTATTATTAGTTTCACATGCTAGGGGTTTTAGTTATTATTAGTTTTAGTTATTTCGCCGAGTCTGGCAATATTTTTCCCGCATACAGCTTTTAGCACCAAAAAGGATTCACTCGCTACAATCTGTTTCTAATTGATACTTAAAACAGTCCCATACACCACTAGTTTTAGGTCTACCACCTAAATTTAGTTCGGACATCTTATAAAATTCCAAAGATCGGAAGATTACCGAACGAAGTGCTGATTATAAAACGCGAATATCCATAAACATTGAATATCCTAAGATGCTAGGTTTTCGTTATGTGTTTTCGTTATGGTTTTCGTTATGTGTTTTCGTTATTATTAGTTTTGACTGGTTTAGTTTTAGTTTTTATTTCGTTATCGTTTTTCCTCGAGTTTTCGTTTTAGTTTTAGTTTTAGTTAACTAAAACCTTTTGTTTTCGTTAACGAAGGTTTTCGTTTTAGTTATCGTTAACGAATACAACACTACAGCACAAACATAATTTATGTATATACATACATATATGTATACTTACACATACCTATACATACATATACACATACACATATATATATATATGTACATATACATATATATATACATATAAATATATACATACATAAGTACATATATACGTAAATACATATATATACATGTACATAAACACATACATCTATATACATGTATAGTATACACATACATATATATATAGATATATAGATACATACATTATATAGATACATACTATATAAATATACATACATATATATATATATTTATTCACATCTGTACACATAATTATATATATCATATATATATATACTTATATTCATATATATATGACATATGTACATGTATATAGATATAAGTACATATGTATACAAACATGCTTATATATACATATAATGTAGATATACATAATTATATATATATGTACATATACATATATGTTTTTAGCACGACACTTTCGGACTATCGAACCTTCGGACTATCGACCTGTTCCCGTGTGAATATGTATATATATGTATATACATATATGTAAGTATCTATATTTATATATGTATGTATGTATATGTATATAGATGTATGTGTATATGTACATGTATATGTATATACGATTATACGTATATATATATGTATATTATGTACAGCTATATATGCATGTGTGTGCATGTATACGTGTTTGTGTACATATATATGCATTTGTGTCTATATATGTATGTATATATGTATGTATAGTTACACACACACATATATATATATATATATATGTATATTCATGTATATATACAGGTATGTAGGTATTTAAACACATATTCATGCATAAATATTTATTTACTTACACATACCTATACATACATATATATTACACATATACATATACATATATATGTATATCTACATATATATACACACACATATATTTACATAAGTACATTTATATATGTATTTACATATATATATGTACATATACATATACATCTATATATACATACATATAGTACTCTCCTGTCTCTGCATACATGCGTGATGTGTTGCATTGGCTGCCTGTGTCTCAGCGTATCTCATATCGCATTGCTGCTCTTGTTTCTCGTTGTGTTCTTGGCTGCGCTCCATCTTACTTGCGTGATCTTTGCCGCCCAGTGTCTGATGTTCCAGCGCGTCGGGTGCTTCGCTCTGCGACGAGGGTGAGTTCCTTGTTCCACGGACTCGCTTGGTTATTAGGCAGCGCCGTGCTTTCTCGGTTGTTGGCCCTTCCATTTGGAATGACCTACCACTTAAGCTCCGTTTTTTACTTTTAAGCCATCTGACAGGGTTCTACAAGTCCCTCAAGTCTTTTTTCTTTAGTCGTGGCTGGGCCGGGGAGCGCTTCTGAGTAGTTTCTTGAAGGGGCGCTATATAAATCCTGAATGAATGAATGAATGAATATATACATATAGATAGGCTACATACATGTGTATATATGTATATATATATTACATATATAAACATATATGTATATATATACATGTATATATATGTATATATACATATGCACACATATATCTATATATATGCACTAATATCCAAATATATAACATGAATATAGATATAAAAACAGTTGTATATATAAACATATAAGCATATACAAACATATATATACATGCATATATATACATATAATGTACAATTGTACATAATTATATACATAAATATTTGTCTTCATTAGTCCGGAATAGCGGACCCCCGGAATAGCGGACCCCGGAATAGTGGACCCCCGTAATAGCGGCCCCCCGGAATAGCGGGCCGGTACCACTTGGTAAATTTGCCGTATTCTTTGTCGAATGTCGACTAATTAGTAGTCACGACGTAACAGTGACGTCATTTTGGCGAGGTCAGGTCAAGTGCATTATGAGGTTGCGTCAAGGTTATACTATTTATAGCCTTAAGAATTTTATCAGCGCAAGGCAGAGATCTTTTGGTATATTACTATAGGGCGTGTCGATTTGGTCAACTTTCAAATTCCAAAAATGACTAGTGCTAAAAAGTTGTGACATGACTTAGTAAGTAAAAAGATATTTTTGTAAAATTAATATTATTTAGTTTTGCTTGGTAAATAACATGTTGAAATATTTACTTTTTTAACGTTTTTGTGAATTTCCCAATAATTCTTAACTTGTCTGATTAAAAGTTTTTTGTGGAAAAATATTTTGTAAAATTGCATAAAAATCATTGGAGATGATTGCCAGATACTTGCAGTTATATAATATACTAATATTATTTTTATTATTTATTTATTAAACTATATATTACAATTGCGCGCACACACAAATATAGGCCCTTTATAATAATAATAATAATAATAATAATAATAATAATAATAATAATAATAATAATAATAATAATAATAATAATAATAATAATAATAATAATAATAATAATAATCGTTTCTTTAATCAAGCGCCTGACAAACGCACTGCGCTGTACATTTACATGTTATGCAATTGAAAACAATCTTAACTAGTTAACTACTAACAGAACAGACAGCCTGTAATACACGGCGCTAATAGCAGCCTACAAAGCAAATCCGCCCTACGGGGCTCGAACTCGGTACCTCTCGCTCTCTTCGCCAGATGTTATCCAACGCGCCACCGGACCCCCCTTATATAATTCACTAATGTCGTGCAATAGCTGTATTTGCTTCTTTCGGAGGTTGAAGGATCGTCATCAGTGTCTGGAAAATTATTTGTCCGTCAGTGCTGCTACTACTTCCATCCTAACTAGTGGGAAAATTGCCCACAATGGCTTCTAAAAAGATAAGAAAAGATAAACTACAAGTCTCTTGTCTTCATTCATACAGGCGGCTGTGGTGATGGCAGCTGTGGCACGCAGGCCAACACCATATCTGGTGCACTGCATAGCAGCATTATGCATTTCTAATATGTTGTACTCTGTCTTTTGATTAGACGTGGAAGGCATACTTGGTTTTCCTAATACCAATTCATAGCATCCATCATTTCCATCTTGGGCATCAGCTATTTGTTCTTCATTTTCATAATCAGATAACATTATTTCATTTGATGGCATTTAAGCATCCTGCTTAATTCTCTGCTTATATTCAGCAAGCTCTGTTCTCTCGTCTTCTGCCGCTTCCGCCTTTTTAACCTGTCTGTTATGCTCTGGCAATCTAGTAAGTCAACCTGATGTGGTCCAATAGAACTAGTCTTTTCTCTCTGACCTTTAATGATAGCAAGTTCTGTCACAGACAATTCGGTGCCAGACAATTCGGCGCCCAGACAATTCGGTGCCAGACAATTCGGCGCCGTTTGCGCCGTTTTACTTGCACACTTTCGTACTATTTTAAAGATTCGTATACGTATACGATCGGATAGCAAATAAGGGGAACAGTAAACAATACCCAACTGTATAAAACGGCATGTATTAAATGGCTAAATACATTGTGTGCAAAGGCACTTTATATTCTAGGCCTATTTGGTCACCTTAACGAAACGCCGACAACCCTTTCATTCCGTTTCACAATGACGAACATCAAACGGACGCAGTTACATGTGCGAAAATCAATCAAGCAATACATAAACGGCATGTATTAAATGTGAAAATGTTAACATTACTTTAAGCAGTGTATACACAGAATTGACACTGTTAACATTACTTTAATCAGTATTTTCCGTTGACAGTATTAACTATGCGTTGGTTTTACTAGCTATGCGATTACAGAGAAATCGCCAATTATACTCTGTCTTTATGTTGTTAAAAATTAGACTCTGTCTTTATGGTGTTACCTCTCCGATATTAAAGATTAAGCGCTATTTAAAATAAAATTACATGCTGTCGGGCGCCGAATTGTCTGGCACCGAATTGTCTGGGCGCCGAATTGTCTGGCGCCGAATTGTCTGTCGCCGAATTGTCTGTCGCCTAATAAGTCAACCTGATTGTGGTCCAATAGAACTAGTCTTTTCTCTCTGACCTTTAATGATAGCAAGTTCTGTCATAGGGATCTTTATCTCCTAAGGCATGCATGCACAGTTGATGTGGGCCTCCTTCCTGCAACCAGCATCTGCAGGGTAGCCTAATTTGCAGGAAAGAAAAATGTTGCACCTGCAATAATTGAGGAGGTCAAAAAGTTTGTCAAGTTTTGACATCTGGCTTTCCTCTACTAAGAGATATGTCATTGGCCTGCTCCCAGCTATCTTAGATCTTCTTTAAGATTCTCATTTGTGAACTTACAATGAGGCGACAAAAGAGCTCTTTGCCAGTTCCCACTTTTCAAGCACTTTTGGGTAAATGTTCTTTGCAAGACTGTCTGCTGAGTAGTTTCTGACATCCTCGCCACTTTGTGTTCTTAGCAGTATCCCATATCTCATAATGTCTCGCAGAGTTGGCAGTTCATAGGGCAACAACTCTCTACCACTTTCAATTAGGTTGCTCCTATGGGCAATAAAGTCAAGAGGGCCCAAGGAAAATAATGATTAAATCCCGGGTTCAGGAATTTGATGGTCTTTGTCAGAAGGGTGAAATTGACTACATCTTTTTGACGACCGTGAAGATACAACTAAAGTCATACTGAAAGCAGACAATTCAGATCAGCAGTTCCCCAACATCATCAAAGAGAAGCATTATTCTGTGTGCATTGAGCTAGGTGGAAGATATCTTTACCACTTTACTCCGGAGAAAGGCTCAATGAGAAAAAGCCAGTTGAAGTTATTGCTAATAATCTTGTAGATTTCACGAAGAAGAAGGGCACTGATAAGAATACAGGTCATTGGAGGTGATTCTACAAATGGTAACACCGGTTGGGGTGGTTCCATGCACTGGGTAGAGGTTAAGCTTGGTCATAATCTGATCTGGTTGGTTTGTGCCCTCCACACCAACGAGTTCCCTCTGCGACACTTGATCACAGCACTCGATGGGAAGATCTTGTCTAACAACAAGTGGACAGGTAACATTGGTAAGATGCTAGAAACTGCTACAGAACTTGAAATTGATCCTTCATTCACCAAACTCTCAACTGGAGAGCCTCTTATTTCACTGAGTGCTTCGTCCCTGTTGGAGATGATAGACTGATCTGACAGAGTATATGAACCTCCCTTGACATGAAGACTTACTACAGCGGAACTAAAGAAGTTCATTGACGAACCCATGCAAGTTCCACAGTGGCCTTGTCATGCTCAGTCTATACAGAAGTACGTGAAAGAAGTCACAGAATCAGCAGGAAGGGTGCATACACATGAGAAACGTGAGGGCTACATCAGAGGCCAAGAAGCAAGTCGGCGGCTGATGACCAAGAACGAATCAAAGCAAGACTTGATGAAAGTTGTTGCTTAAATTTCTTATTAACTAATGTCATCACTTTCTAATGTTGCTTTATGATTACAAGGTAATGTCGTACGCTTTTTAGGGTGTGTCTCATGCAGAGAAACTAAAATTTTAATAGCGTTACCTGACATTTTACGAAGGTAAAATTTGAATTCTTTGGTTTTTCGAGAGCAGTTTATATGCCTTGTAATCAAACAGAGATTTACCAAGCTAGATGTTGTCTGATCTAAAAAATAATGGCAGATTTGAATTCCTCACACCCAAAGACATATTTTTAAGACCCAAGACTTTAAAAATTGGAAAAAAATTAATTTTACCCTCAAATTGACACGCCCTAATATTACAGGTACAATAACAATACAATCATACGCCATGTTACTTCCCCAACAACAATGGCATATGGTGCCCATATGGGCATCATATGTGATCCCATATGGTATTGATCCCTAGATTCATCTGGTTTGCACCCGAGAGCCCATATTGATTGCATATGTGAAAACCATCTGGGCTTGATATAGCATCGATATGGCATCTATATGGTAGGAGGTTATCTAAACCATATGTATGCCATATAGATTCCAGATGGTCTACCAATCTGCATTTCATATGAGTAGAGGAGAAGTAAATACTCTGGCGCATTACAAAGACGCTACATAAATAAATGTCATTTTCTCCTAACCTAGGTTATATTTTACGTATTGCGTCATAACCTAAGTTATTAATAATCGTAGACGTTTCTTGAAACTATCGGAATTTCCCGCGGTATGGATAATCTCAAATAGCCATGCATGGACCTAATATTAGTCAAAATCGACCCACACTGACCAATATTAAGTCCAACCCCCTCATGCACGAACCTATAGCCTTGGTTCAAATACAATCCCCCCCAAACTTTCTGATGTAACTAAAATGAATGAAAAATCTCGATTTGGACTTAAAGAAAAATCTTCTGTATATAAAATGGAGCACACGAAGAACACTGTTATCGAACTAAGAAAAATCGCCAAGCAGAGGGGCTTGGTCGGTTATACGAGACTACGGAAAGCGGAGTTGATCGCTAAAATTGAAGCTAACGAGGCTCAAACGCTAATCCCCTCACATTTTACACCAATCTCACCTAATACCAGCTCGCGGGTTGAAATCCCGACACAAGAGCCTATACCAACCACGAAAGTACGAAAACTATTCAATAAGACAAAAGCAGCGATTAATACATGTGTTGAGGCGATTGAAAGGAAGATACCTAAGCAGCCGATGAAAATCGTAAAGGAGAAGTTTGCTAAAATGCAAACAAAAATTACTTCATATTTTAGGAAAGTAATTAATAAACCAAAGTTTGAAATTCATGAAACGGCTTCTGCTATCAAAGGCTTCACGAAACAATACATGGTAGAAGGGGCTAAAGGTATCGATGCCACATCTTTTCTTAACGCCGTTCAAGCACAGGTGGTAGACTTGTTGTCAATTACGATTACGTAACGAGACTTAAGAGGAGGCAACTTCACAGACCATTGGCAAAATCCTGGTCTTTGGGGTCAATAGGCCTAGTCAATCGGAGTTCCAGTAGGTAGGCCTATATATAAAAAAGGAAGAGGAGGCAACTGCCTCGTCGTGCCTCCATGTAACTACGCCTATGTGGACAACGCTCTCTGGACTTTGTTGTCGTCGAACCAGAGTCTGTTAAACGACCTTGAACCCGCTTTGACGCTTAAGTTCAATTAAGTGTCTGTGGTGAACGGCTGTACGCTGCGTTGCATTCGAACCACCGATACAGCGAAGCAGGGCCGTATTTGCTGTGGTGGAGGCCCCAGTGCACCGCTGTGGTGGAGGCCCCTTAACTAGCCGCAGGCCAGATGCGGATGTTGCCTGAACCTGCTGAAAGTCGGCAGTTATGGGCTGGCTCGATCACTAGTCACGACTCGCGAAACACGATGCGCCAACTCCAGCATATCCCAAAGCCAAGGATGTAGGCCTAATTGCAGCTAGGATAATATATCGTTTTAGTGTTCTAAATTATTCGCCCATTGTAGCATTATTATTTTTCATCAATCCAACTTCTACTTTGACAAGAATCCTTTTAGTCAATCCAGCTTCTATTTAGGCAAGAATTCGTTTCACCAATCCAGCTTCTATATATTTAAACAACAATTATCCAACTTCTATTTAAGCAAGAATCTCTTTCTCAGTCTCACTTCAATTTAAGCCAAAATTATTCATCAATCCGACTTCTATTTAGCAAGAATTCTTTTCGTCAATCCAACTTGTATTCCACCAACGCTGAAACCCATATACAGTGGCGAATAACTTAGAACGCTGAAAAGATAGAACTAGTAGGCCTAGCTACGCTGCTTTATTTTAGTCGGTTGACACAGTCAGATAAATTTCGAATACAAAACTTTCTACCAGTCATTGATCAGTTTACTGCTTTACTGCTTTGCAACATCGACTTGGTGCTTACGAGCTTATTTCGTCTCGGTTCGGTTGCCTACGCAAACTGCTTGTAGTTTCACCACAAGAACTACTGGCAGCAGCATCGAATCTCGTTGAGGTCTATAAATACGACCTTAGGAAATGAGCCTTTGCAGTTTGTTGACTTTGTGGAAACATTCAAGGACGAAAAGCTCAAGACGTCTCTCGAGAGCATTTCATGTATCAGCTGATACTCGAGAAACAAGTTCATGGCTCATTTCCTAATGTGGAATTAGCACTCGGATCAGCATGTATCTGGTGCTGATGGTCAGTAACTGCAGTGCGGAACGTTCCCTCTCAAAAATGAAACTAATAAAGAACAGACTTCGCACATCAATGGGCAATGAGCGGTTGTCCCATCTGGCTTTAATGAGCATACAAGCTGACAAGCTGACATTCTGCGTGAAATCAACTTTGAGGACCTGGTGACCGAATTTGCGAGGAAGAAAACACTAATTTGACATAAATTCACGCCCGAGACAAACTACCTTCTAACCTATAATAAGACTTACTATTAATGGTAGTTCTATATTTATGGCCTCTTTGGACATTAAAAAAGCTTTTGACAGTGTTGTACATAACAAACTGTTCGACTCTTTGTTACAAGCGGGTATACCATCCCCCATAGTATCTCTCTTAGAAAATTGGTATAGTAAATTATTGGTTAAGGTGCGCTGGGGCAGTTGCTTTTCTTACTGCTTCTCGGTGACTTCTGGTGTGAGACAAGGGAGCGTTTTATCGCCCTCCCTGTTTAACATATTCATTAATTTGTTTGTTGTGCGATGGCGCCAACTTGATGTCACATCAACTCGTTATTTATTGGTTGTCTGCTATATGCGGACGACATGTTGTCAATATGCCCATCTGTTAATGGGCTACAAAATATGCTTGACCTATGTATGTCTATTACTAATGATTTGTCTCTACAGTTCAATCCTTCCAAGTCACATTGCATTGCTGTAGGTAAATCTGCTAAACTTGCAATTACTCCCATGACTCTGGGAGACGTATCGATTCCTTGGGTGCAATCAATAAAAATACTTGGGTGTGATGATTAATCATGGTAAATCGCTTAATTTTAACACGGAATCGGTGAGACGATCTTTTTTCTCTGCCTGTAATTGTATCTATGCACGTGCCAAAGATCTTAATGAGTTGGTTCATCTATCTTTACAAGAAAGCTAGCTACTGCTTGCCTAATATTAACTTACGCCTCAGCCGTAGTTAAATACACAGTGAGACAGGAAGATGAACTGAATGCTTGTTGGAACTCTGTTTATAGAAAGTTATTTGGTTTTAATAAATGGGAATCTGTTAAAGGCTTCATTTGTGGCCTTGGTAGACTAGACTTACATCACATTATTAAGAAACGTCGCATGATGTTCTATAGGCGACTATAGTTCATTCGACGTCTAATTTTCTCCAGGATATTTTCTGGTGTTACGTTGTTGAGCACTTTCTTTGTGACTCTGAACTCGTCGGCATCTTGAACGGTAACTTTAGTTGCATAAATGATCTTTACGAACATTTTCGCAGTCTGTGCGATTGAGTTTATGTTTGTTCAGATTTGTGCATGTATGTTTTGTTTCTGCCTTCGGGCGTAATAAAATACTGATTAACTGTTTCTTAGTTTTAGATATTTTTTAATTGTGTCTGTGCGCGCTGTGCACTACTGAAATATTTCATAATTATGAAACACAAGGAAAAAATGCTTAAATTTGTGGTGGAGGCCCCTATGTGGTGGAGGCCACTGTGCACTGGCGCATAGTGCACCATCAATATATGTCGATGTAGTGCACATGCCTAAATCCAGGCCTGCAGCGAAGATTCGCAACGCTCTTGTGGACCTCATCTCGCACAGTAGGGGCCTATACTTATAGCGCCCGTTGGCGCTGGTAAGGGGCCGTCCATGAATGACGTCACGCACCAGGGGGAGGGTCGGAAATTTGTGACGATGTGTGACATGGGGGGGGGGGGGGTCAGAGAAGTGTGACGTCACATCAGGTCTGTGTAATTAAATTTAACAAATAACAATTTAATTTTAATAATAACAGCACTAATTTGAGTATTAAATTTTCATAATTTTTTGATTATTTAATAATGTATACGGGCACCATTATTAATAATTTTCTAATTATTTAAATATTTGGTCACCGCGTTCGATGTTAAAATATTCATTCTCTCCCTATTTATTCCATGAAGGAGCATTTTGCTTCGCCATGGAAATTTGGTTTTAGGGGGGGGTCAGAGATTTGTGACGTAATTTTTCTGGGGTTGTATTTTTTGTGACGAAGTGTGACAGGGGAGGGGGTCAAAAATCGGCCAAAATTGCGTGACGTCATTTATGGACGGCCCCTAATGTCTTCGACCGGTTATCGTTCGACCTATACCATTGACCGTTGTCTTTCCTATTGTCGTTCGTCTGTTCCCCCGTCCGCCGTCCCCTCCGTTGACCTGCATCGTCTCGTTTCAGTAGGCCTTGCTATATCGTTTAGTCAGACGTAGGCCTATACGACTTCGTTCACCGACTATATATATATATATATATATATATATATATATATATATATATATATATATATATATATATATATATATATATATATATATATATATATATATCTATATATATAGGCTAATAATCATCTGGGGTCCTTCCGTCGGCTTTTATTCGTTTTTAAGCCCGTGATCCCAGAAATCCATCGAGCAGGACTACATGGCCATCGATGACCATCGATGTATAGACCAATGGCCTGCTAAAGTTCTAACGCAGCGTAAGGCCTATTATACGCTATAGAGATTAACGGAATAGCGATTAACGGATATATAGGCCTATTAGTCGACCGGGGGAACAACAATGAGTCTATACATGGCCAAATACAATATGCCTACAGATATATATATATATATATATACAGGCCTACTCTTAGGCCTATGCCTTACAGGCTATACCGTGTAGGCATATATTTATAAGGGAAATTTGTGATATTACTAGTCAGGCATCTATATCGCCCTAATTATTATTCACGTAAAAAGTTCGTGCCTGAACTATTACCATTACCAAAGGCGGAAATAGTGGAACAGTGGCGCACACACTCAGACTATTAAAAGATGGCGGATGTATTAGTTTGCGACAAGGATGTAGCAGGTAGCGACTTCATGTAGACTAGGCGAAACTACGAAAAATGGATTAACGCGTTGATCGCCGAGAAGTCATGAATCAGGAAGGAATGTTCGATAATAGGGCGATTTCGTCTATGATTCGAGACGAAATCCAGCGCTTCGAGAGTGTTCATCCGAGCATATATATTATCTACGACCTGATCGAGGAGATCGAAGATCCCGGTATACAGCAGCAGTTGAGGGATCACATCACAGGCATTGAAGGTATTCTACACTGCGATTGGTCATGGCGATGCTTTACATTTCGCTGAAGTGTTTCGGCTTATCTGCCAAGAGTTTTGTAACTGTGTTAGTAGGCTTGTCAGCCGAACCTGAATTTTTATAACTATAATGTACAATAGTGGAAATTATCATAATTGCAATCTCAAGATTCTAAAGCGCTACTTAAAAGCTAAGTGCTACTTGAAAGCTAAGTGCTGGGCACCAGCTTAATCACGAGCACTGCGTTGTGACTCGTGTCAGAGGGGTTGCCCAAGGATACCAGTGGTAGTCCAGGGATACCAAAGATTGGAAGATGGAGGATTGGATGGATCAGGTTAAGAATTCTTGAAGATGTGAGACTTTAAATTTGAAAGCCTGGGGGATGATAGAAATAGATGAAATAGGCGAATTTGAGTGTTTTCATCACAGAGGATATTTCAGTGAAGGACAGTGTGTGTTTGGCAGCATTGAGTTGGAGGTGTTTCAGAGCGATGAACAACGGCATCAGAGGAGCTTATCCTTCAACACGCTCTCCAGGAATCCATATTATGTCTGATGGATGGGCAACACATGCCAACTTTGATTAGCTGGGAGAAAGGAACCATTCAGTTGCTGTTCACTGATCAGCAAAACTCTGTAACCCTAAGGTCCATACTGATTGTGGAAAGCATGTAGATGAGGGCTAAGCAGAAGCTGAGAGGGTTAAACTAAGTTCCTGGTTCAGACTTACTAAATTCAGTGTAGATGTTCAGTCGGGTATTAACGGAACTGGAAGCATGTGGATGAGGGACATGAACCTTTGGTAGACATTTTGAGTTCAGTAGCATTTGAAATGGTGATTTGTTGCAATATTTCATTTTAATTGATGTTTTTGTTTTAATGCATAGTAAAATACGGATACACTTATTTGCTAAAGGTATATGTGTTTTTTTAATTTGAGATCTTAAAACAATATGTTACAAGACTAAGACTAACTTTACCTGGATAGGCAACCAGAAGCAACTTGCCAAACTTGAACTCACTGCTTTCACAGCTGAATTCCCTGGGTATACCTTCTCAACTACAGTCCATGACCTTTGTGTCCAGTTAGACCAGGAGCTCACGTTTGCTCTGCATATTCACCGCCTGCTACTATCAGCTGCACCAGCTATGCACCGTCACCCCGTTCTCTTACGCCTAGTGCCATCATCGCAGCCTGCCTTGACTACTCTTCGTCACTGTGCTTTGACCTCCCATCTAGTTGAATAGCATGCCTGGACCGAGTCTTGCAAATTCCCAAATTTGGTCATGTCTTCAGCTATTTGCTGGAGGTTCTGCGCTGGCTCCTCACCCAGCATTGAGTACAGAATTGCTGCCCTGGTGTGGCGATGTCAACTGGTCCTCGCCCCAGACTACCTGCGAGAGCTTTGTTGCCGCACTTCGTGTATTCAAGGCCGCTCCACAGTCCACCAAGAAGGGGTGCTTCTAGACGCATCTGCTCGAACTGCAATTACGCAGAACTGAGCTTTTCCATGGTCGGCCCAGTGGTCTGGAACGGGGCTTCCACTTGAGCTGTGCCTGCTCCCTGGAGCTCTTACTGAAGCGTTTTTCATTAGACTCAAAACTGTACTTTTGGCCATGCTGGAGTCGGGAGAGCCTCTGAGTAGTCCCCTTGAAAGGGTGCTATATAAATTTATGAATGAATGAATGAATGCATCTATAATTTTGGACTCTAAAGCGATAAATTACCAACGCAGATCTCAAATTTAATTCTGCTTTAGAATACAACCTTGCTTTAACAGTTAAGTTGAACTATCCTGAAAATCTTCATTATATACACAAAAATATTATACAGAGCATTTTAAGGTACTGCTATGTATGTTATGTGCAGCTTATTAATCTACATGCTTATTTTGTATATTTATAAAATAATGAATCAACACTTGCAAATGATAACTTAATCCATGGGGTCTGATATGAAATATTCAAAGTGTTATCATAGAAATTGCAATGGTCACTGTTGCTATGATGACCATTGTGTGATTCTGTTTCTTTGTGAGTCACCTTCACTTATTAATCTCTCTAGAGCTATATAATTGTGCATAGATCACTGCCCATTGTGGTAGTACATCACATTATGTTCTAGCACAATGTTTATAATAATCTTCGTTTATTATTTCCAACTGACACACCGCAGTATGATTACAGTTCATAGTATGAACAGATGATCACAAGTTATTACAGGAGTCAAATGTAACTGTTTGGCAGCCATGCAAGGCATCCATCATGTCCTACTGCTCATTTTACCAATGCCATCTGGCAAATGAAAGGCTGAGTTGACCTTTGGGAGGGTAGCGGGAAACGATCCCTTGTCCTTGCTGAACTTCTGCTCTTCATGCCAGAGTGTTACTATTACCCTAAACCCCTCCTATGTTGATTAATGTGGTGTTGAAGTATTTTTCTTCACTAAATTTACATTACATGACTTACATTAAAGCATGACAGTAGTGGTGGTGGTGGTTGTTGTGGTTATTGCTATTGTCATTGTTGACAGTGGAGGATGCTACTGCTTCTGATGATGATGTTTTGTGACAGTGACTATGATAATTTAAGGATTATGAAGAGATGGGGTATTGTGTGGATGAGAAAGAAGCATGAATTCTAGTTGAAAAGGCATTTATCAGCCAGACAACTGACTCCAGTTGGTACTGATGCCGGAAGGTAGTAGGAAGAGCTCTGAGTGATTTCATTCTTTAAAAACGGCATCACTCATGGATGGATGAATTGGTAAGATTGCTGTGTTTACTCATTGTGGCATATCTGCTTATGAGTTCTGGAGTCATTCACTATTGAGCACCTGTTGGGATTGACTGAAGGAATGAAGGTAGCCGGACAGATGAAAGTATGAACAGATGGGGAATGCCGCAAGGGCAATAAATCCAAGAGAGAGAGACAGAGAGACAGAGAGAGAGGCAGGCAGGCAGGTGCAAAGTGTGGATGATCTCTGAATGGAATTTAGTTAGTTGGACATGGGGAAGAGTTATTAGTTTAGAATGGAATTCAGTTGGAGGAAGAAGATTGTTAACTTTTTGGCAGCTGCATTGATTTTGATGAATTTGACCTGTATTATTTCTTATGAATTCAAACAGTGAAAATTTATACGTCGTATATACATACATATACACTTGTCAGATATCTATAGCTGGTACTGATTAAAAAAATTAATCGATTAATTTCCAAAATTAAGTTTAATTAATCGATTTAATTCGATGAATTTGGTATCTCTTACTTAAGGCGTGAAAACTGTTAAAAATGTAGTTACTGAGTCAGTTAGGGCTTTCTTTTTAAAAAAAACTTCAACCATTCCACATGCTGAAGGTGATACATCAGCGATGTCTTTGAACCACACTAGGCGACATATATTGTTTACTCTGGAAATGGGCTGCGCAACATCATGAAATGAGTAAAATTAATTAGGGTTGTTAATATCGTTTTTTTTGGCAAACCGATTATCGGTTTTAGAAATCCGATTTTAAACCGATTATCGTTTTTCTATGGGCCATCATTGAAAATTTAATATATTATCATATAATGCAAGTTACTGAAAACCGATAATCGCTAGGCCAAAACAAAATAATGGTGTGTTTCCGGTAACCCGACCGACCCACTTTTTTAGGCCCGACTGGGAAAATTTTGTGAAAAAATTTTTTGTGAAAAAATTAATTTTTCGAAAAAAAATTTTTAAAATTTTTTCAAAAATTTTTTTTATTGACACATGAATTTAACCTTTGCAACATTGATAACACTGCTTTCCTTGCCAGAGGTATGTAAATAAGGGCACCGTTAACTATCTATGCAAAATTGGCCTTAGCAAGGTGAAATATGATGACGATATATTCGTTTATTATTATACAACGATACAGCATTGCATAAAATTATTCTACAAAATAAAATTTTTTTCCTACCTACCTACCCATTTTTAAAACCACTGTTACCGGAAACACACCTATATTTTTTTTTGGCCCTACGTACTGTAACATACATACACGTCCAGGTTCTACTATTACCTCGTTGGCTGTGGAAGACTGCTTTATATAGGAGGCAATAATACGTCCCTGTGGGGTTCTACTATTACCTGGTTGGCTGTGGAAGACTTCTTTATATAGGAGGCAATAATACGTCGCTGTGGGGGTTCTACTATTACCTTGTTGGCTGTGGAAGTCTCCGCTTTGTAAATGAGAGGCAATAATAGGTCCCTGTGGGGGTTTTACTATTACCTCGTTGGCTGTGGAAGCTCCACTTTATATATAAGAGGCAATAATACCTGGCTTTGGGGTTCTACTATTACCTCGTTGACTTTGGAAGACTTCGTTTTATATATATGTGAGGCAGAATTCGATAATCGTTTTGTCAATATTGAAAACCGATTATCGTTTTCGAAACCGATAATCGGATTTCCGATTATCGTTTAACATCCCTAAAATTAATCGAACAAGCTGAAATTAATTGATTAAATATTTTGACAATTAATCGATTAATTAATCATTAAAATCTGCAGCCCTACAAAAATCATTTTGTTCATAGTTTATTCCTTAACAATATTCTGTCTTGAAAAAATTGATCAGTTCATGTGTTTATCTCAAAATCTATAAATACATGAAACAATAAAAAAATGGAAATAAAAATTATAAACTCAGAAATTCATAAAAAAATTATGTGAATAGAATAAAATGTAATAAAAACGGCAAAATTTATCAGCTCATATGGCAAACTTGTACCACAGTTTTAGAGCTAAAAATTAATGAATATAGTCCAAAATGAGTTTATGCCATGGTAACTTCATCCCTCATAATGGCCTTCACTGTCTTCAATGAACGAAACCTTTATCCCATCAAATATGTTTGTTCAAGAGCCTTAAGTTACAACATTGGCTTAATTATATAATTTATTTGTATGGACTTGGCTGATGAATTAAAAACATCAGAGTAGAGAGAAGCAGCCAATGGCCAAGAAGAGGATGTGAATATTTAAAATTTAAATGGCTGTATGTAATTGTTTACCAAACATCAGCACAAGTTAAGTTTGTAACTTTACCAAACCATGAAAAAACCCATGTAAGGGATTTTTATGCACGTACAATGCTTCTTCTACCTAACAGATATAAATAGAAGTATAACTAAATAATGCTAACTAGCTAAATAATGCCAGTGAGAATCATTTTTGTGATGAATTAGCTATTGATGTGCCAATGAGGTGCATTTTTTGCTGTTGAAGAGTTAATCCAGCTTCTTTGGATAAGTTCTGAGAGAGACTGAGAAACAGAGAGACAGACAGTTATTTTTCTTTGTAACTTATTGTAAATATATATCATAGAGAAATTTTGAAAGTAAAGAAGAAACAGTAAAGTCAACAAAACAGAAACTTTATTTTTTCCAAAAGTTTTTGACTCGGCTGTACAATTCAAGAGCTCATAAATATGGGTGTCATAATGTTAATATATTCAGCCCGGTTATGCAAGTCCATTCTGAGTGGGTATTTGACTCCCTGTCAGTCCCAATAAATAGAAGCTTAAAGGAAAAATCATAAATAGTTGCACATTATTATACATTGTGTGTTTTATTAATAATCATAATCAAAAAGGTGCAAAAAGTTACCTGGGCTGATGTCATTAAACAGTGAAATAGACAAAATAACACTGGTTTCTGATATTGACTTTTAAAACTTCTTTTTATTCAGCTGAAACAATGCCAATGGTAGCAGCCAATGAGATCTTGTTTAAAAAAGGCTGTAAGTGCCTAAGTTCAGAGCTGAAGATTATTAAGTGATTCAAAGGGCTGCATGTGGGTAAATAAATGCACATAAGTTAGTCGTCAATGGCTTGCCAGTCAGTTACTCTGGGAGACCAGAAGAGAGAAAGCATTTCCCAATTTCTGTTGAGAAAGATTAGTAGATCAGAAGTATCATGTGCAAGAGATGCGTGCAGTTGGTTAACGATAAGTCTTGCCATTGAAAAAATGCTCCCTGTCAGTATTGTTGTAGCAGTTTACACTTGTAAACATTTTCTGTGCACAGTGATTAGGTTTCTAACCGGTTGTTGTTATGCAATGTTCAATGCATACCACAGCCCATTAATTTGTATTGACTCGTAGAGTCTAAGGATATTTCATATAGTATAATGACTTTTATAGCTAATTTTTGGGTGAATAATTCCAATTGTAAGGTTTTGATGTGTATTATTATATACAACAAAATTTTCTGAGAATTCGCTTGTGTTGCGCTGTGTGAAAACATTGTGTGCTATGGTCTCCATGGTTGTGCTCCACAGTGTTTGAGCACAGCTGAGTGGAAACATTGTTTTCAACCTAACCTTGAATTTGGAAACATCAGCCAATTGCAGATGACAGTTATTGACCAGAAATGATTGATTACGGCTTATATGCAATTTCTATATTACATTGTAATGTTCAATCAAGAGAGAAATGACTGTCTATTCTAGCATTTCTATGGTTTTGGGTGAGACATAATCAGCTTCCAAAGTGAAGCTGTGTAATAGTGTTTAACGTTTACAATCATTTTCTAACAAATTTCCCTCTTGGAGAGCAATTGAATCCAAAGTACTGATACAATTTATGCCTTTTTTACAAAAGCTATAAATCTACAAGAGTGTTGCATCAAAAATCGAGACTCAGTGCTGTACTTGCTTTGTTTAATACAAATAATGATGCACAAAAATGTCCACACTTTGATGCAAAAAATATCCAGATTCGTGTAGGAAATTCAGCATGATAAAAAATCATAGGTGCACATCGATCAAGATTATGAGTATTTGATTCACATCATAAATGTTTGATCAGTGTTAATGCGAGGTCATGGAGGAATGATCATATGATATTCATGATTGGGCTCATAAATGCATGATTCACATGTAGAAAGTGTATGCCTGTGATCACAAATGCATAATCAACTTTATGATATATCTATGAATATATATGTGTGTTACGTGTTAATAAATATTTGCTTGTGGTAATCAATGCCTTTGCATTAACTAGTGGTTGTTGATGCTGTTCTGCGTATGTGTTTGTCATATGCAAATTAAGACTACTTGTACTTATTATAAATTCATAATTATGGAGATTTTGAGAAGTTGCAACATAAACTAATTGCAAGCTGTTAAAGGCTGTGTGATGGTAACTAGAAATAATTGTGTTTGGCGTTTTGTGACCAGTTTGTATTTGAACATTTATTTAGGATAGATCCTCTCAAGGGCATTGATGAACTTATACACTAATCTAATCTCAGTACTTCTCAGCTACAATAAAAAATAAATTGGTCCAGATATAGCATTTTTGAGCCATTATCCGCATCATCGTTATTATCAAAATGTAGTTCAAATTCTGCCTTTGCTGTGTTGTTTGGTTTAAATTATGCTAGTTAAGATTTAGGTTGAATTTCTGATGCCAGCCATTTGGTCAGGCCCCATACATTTTGATTTCTTATTATGTCTGTTCAAGTCTTGGTATAATTATATATTTTTAATTTTATCCAACAGAGCCATGATCTTTTCTTTCCTTTTTTTGGCAAATATTGAATGTAGTGCAACCAGCACTCTTTCTGCTGTCATAGTCTGCTGAATGACTTTTATCGAACAGTGTTGCTTGCATATCCAATGTATGGGTATCTTTCCATTCTCGATTTGATACGTTCTTGTTTCAGCATGGTTATCCTCCAAAGGTTGCCTTTGTCTCTCGTTGGACAGACCCTTGAATTTCATCTGATTTATTAGTGAACATAAAATGTGATTGGCTTGGAGTACTATCGATGATTACCTAGTTTTCTACCTAGTATATTTATTATAGTGCTATATAAGTTCAAGGAGATCAGCTCTACTGGTTATCTCTCTTGATACTGTTGATAATGCTTGTAGCCAGCAGGGATTCTCCTCTGATGTTGCTTTCTCATTCTGCTGCATTTATGATCCTTACATCTCATACATGTATATTTTGCTTTGTTTTCTTTTTTAATGCCTTGTGTGCCATTCTGTTGAAGCACCATCACTACATATGGTTAATAGTGACTGCTGTTAATCTCCACCTTCTTGATTCCAAAAGTTGCTATTGGTACATTCTATGTCAACTCGAAGAGTGTTCAATTCAGTGCAGCTCAGAACAGATATCTTAAGGGGTTTATTTTTACTATGTTGTAAGGGCAGCCATTAGTTAAGGGATACTGAAAGGTGCTATACATAACTGTTGAGATACAAGCATATGGGTTAAGCACCTGTAGTGTCAGTTCGTTGATGGATGGAGTTGGTCTTGTATGAGTTCTATGATAGTATAACCTCCCAACCGAGGCCCAGTCTGTAGCATAACATGCACAATGAAACCGTTTTCTTTTGGGCCTGATAACATTTTGATAACTTGTTTAACCATCGGGTCATAATGAGATAATTGGCATCATAACAAAACAGTGCACACAGACTATGTACAAAGCTATGGAGTATAATACAAGTAAGCTGGCGGCCATCTACCCAACCAGAACTCCGGGGTGACTGGAGGTAGGTTATTCGGACAGCTGTTTATAGACCCGGCCTGTGACCTGAAAGAAGAGCCTGTGGTTAAGGCTTTGAATAGCAGCCCTGTAACTGATGGCTGGCTAATGGGCTCCATTTTGGTAGCAATGGTAAGTTAGCAACATGCAGAAATGGGAAGGAAGGCGGAAGGAGGAGGGAGAAAAGAGTGGGTAGGAGAGGGAAGAGAAGCAGAAGGAGGTCGAAAAGGGTAGTATGGGCAGACAGCTGCCTAAACGTAAAAATGCCGGTTGCAGTGGGGCTGTAACTAATTATTGGTGCAGAAACAGTGAACACATTTTTGCTGAAATGCAGTCTGGTGGCCTTTGAGAGGTCCCTGCAGTTCTCCTTGTGTCCTTTCGTGAACCACATACCACCAAACGAAGCTATGAGAATAACTATAGATAATAAGGAAATTGAACAGGTAACATTGTCCAAATATCTTGGTTTGTATGTGGATCAACTTGTAACTTGGAATGAACATATAACTTTTAAAGATCAGTATATTTATTATCTTGCATTAGGCACCAATTACCCAGTTACCTCCTGCAATACTTGTATAATAGTCTATTTCTTCCTATAAGTCCTATATGTCATATTGTAACATTTGCTGGGGGTCAAATTATCAAATGACCCTTCCTTGTTGCACTTTTGACAACAGTAATACGTGTTTTTTTCTACTGTACTGGTGAAAAATGCCTGCAGTATCTGTGTCAGTGACTCAATAAATGGCTTATTCCTATTCTTCTCTTAAACTGAATTTGACTATTGAAGGTTTTGACTAAGTCACTGAAATGCAGTGTAGGCGTTCTGTAGGCCACTGAAATTGTGTCTTTAGCCCCAATACTTCTCCATCCTTGTATCACATCATCACTAAAATTTGGAAATCACTCCATGCCGTAATTGTTCCGCCCCTTGGAATGAACTCCCACCAGAATTATGACAGTTATCTGATCCATCCTATCAACTCACCAGAAATGCACCTCTTGCTATCACTGCACTGGTCTCTTACTCAAAGCTGATTACTGAAAACATTCCTTCTCCACTAATACTATCCTAATTCCTTCTCTCCTCTTTGCCGCTCTGGCTGCTCCCAATTCTAAACACGATCCGCCATAACCGGCTGACTATCTACATGCCTGATCCTTTTATCTTGACTGCAACCAATTCTGACCTTACTTGCCTATTGATTTTGTTTTTGATTGAGCACCTGTGATTGAAAGCTGGTTCCTTGGACAAAATTGCAGCACTTGGCAAAACCCTAGAGAGAAGCAGAAAGGATTGTACAAGGAGGGGTGATGGCTATTTCTTTGGTTGGTTGATGTGGTCTCTGGTTTCTGGTGTATATCTCAACCCTCATTTTACACCTACTATATATGTCTGAATATATATATATGCATGTGTTTATATTGGATGTGGCTCTTTATATATAGTGCCATACATGCATGCATGCATACACACATGTACTTCAAATGACAGTCCTGATAGCTATGCAAAAGCTTAATGTCAGACAATATATATCTGAACTAATAAGCTAATGGATTAATCTTGCCATACATAAATTCTGAGTGTGAATATGATTCTTCATTTCATTTGAAATAGAAAATCCCAACTTTTCATATAAAGTATGGTTCCCACCTGCTTTGCAAACACATTATTTTCCACCTTATAAAATTATGTTGTTACAAGGGATAGCTTTTATTTCTAATTTGTATATACATATCCTTTGTCTGTATATAACAATGTTTATGTATACATAGACCATACAAGTGGATGATGAACTATACTGTAAAGGTCAATCCTCCCTCAGGAAAGTGGTGTCTAGGAGCAGAAGACATTAATGGTGCATGAAGGACGGCAGATTGTAGCTAACAGTATTCAGAGCTTTGATGTAATTAAATTGTATGATAGTAGAAAGCCCATTTGAATATTCAGGGTAACACCTGATAGACAGTTCTCTGTTGTTGATGTTGATGCACTTTGTGGAGGTGAAGTTAATCTCATTGACCGACACTCCTCCCTCTTATGTTGAAACACTCCCTTGGGTTTTAATGTTGGTCATCAGTATAGATATTAAGGTGCTGCATTGTGTAGTTCATTTTATAAAGTATTTTATTTGCATGTAAGACGGTTTTAATATTTTTAAAGCAGACTAGAAGTTGCTTGCATCAGAAGCATTTAAAGGCAGACATGGAGATTAGAATTGGTCAGTTTTAAGGAGACTGTGTTAAGCCGCGCTTTAAGTAGTTGGACTGTTTACGTCTGCATACTAGAGGAACAGGTATTCTTTGATAGATATTTGGACAAGCTTTTATCTCCACAAGTCCATAAATTGACCGTTAAGAATGTACGAGCATCACAGGGGAATTAGAAGTCAAGTATAAAGGTGAGCTTGAAGCAGGCTACAGGCGTCTTTTCAAGGAAGTGCGTTGATCTGCCAAATGGAAATTCTTACCAATGAAGGCCAACCCCACCATGAGTGTGCAAAACCTGCAGTGCCTAGAAAACGTTCCAGGAGTCTATACAGAATCAAGTCAAATGGTGAGCGACACCAGTTGAGGCAATCTGTTGCAGCAGAAAAGCGCAGTGCCATTGAGAAGGCTTTCCAGAAGAGAAGTGGCATGACGATCAGTTGCTGCCGTCCTGCATGCACCATAGGAAGTAGCCTGAATGTTTCTGAGTTGAGCACAGCATCCCCCATCTGCATGACGAGACGCCCAGACTGGATCATAAAATCAACCACTCTGGAAGTTGGAAGGAAGCGACCAGCAGGCAAGGATGGACTGGTTAACCCAAAGGTGAAGGTCGTTTGTCCCTCAGAAGTTGTGGTCAGTCTTGTGCTGAGGAGAAGTGTCGACAGTCACCAGTCGCTGAGGGAGAAGAGTCATCAGGCTGTTGCTGAAAGGGATGGATATCCAACTGGAAAGAGAAGGGAGGAGGTTGGTCGACAAAGTAAGTTCAGTTGTAACTGTCTTATTATTTCTTGGTTTGATGTCTTTTGATTTGTTCTGGTCAATATTTTAAGCAGGTCAGGGCTGTTAATATCGCGATAAAGTATCGTGAATGCATGCGATGTATTTAGTATCGCAGCGAGTAAGTATAGTTTTATTTTGTTGGTATCGCATGTGTATCGCCGATACTTTTTAAGCCTGTCCGCGATACTCGATACCAATACTTTTTTCCACTATAATTTATATATTTCTCGTCCGCTTGAGTAAGTAGCGATAAAAAAATACCGAGAAATAATTCTTTACGCTTAGAAAATTGCCTCTTTCTTCGAAAATAGCCTCTTTCTGCCATCTATGATTGTTGGTGTGAATGGAAAGAATCTATTTCACATGATTAAACGTAAACTTACTTATCGAAAAGTATTGGTAAAAGTATTGGTATCAGTATTGCAATACTTTTAAGAAATAGTATTGGTATTGGTATTGCAATACTTTTATTATGAAGTATTGGTATTGGTATTGCCAATACTTTTTTTCAGTATTGTTAACAGCCCTGAAGCAGGTATGCGTGTATGCAGGCCCTTAGCCAGCCACCCGTCCACCCGTCTTTTGGACAGGTGGAAATGATTTTGGACGGGCATAAATTGTTAAATGATGTCTGTCTATTTGGGCTGATTATAATCCAGACAGCAGTCACAGTTCAATTAACCTAGGTCCTAGGCCTACTGCTCCAATTTCTCTATCTCCAAGGGCCATTTAATTACATTGGAAACTGCAGAAGGGTCAAGTCTTTGATGTAATTGGAAACTTTTACAATAGGCTATTCTATTGGGTTGTTAAGGCCCTTCCTTTTCACACAGGTCACAGTTGTCAATCAATGAAACTCTGAACAGACCCTTAGCCAGCCACCCGTCCAAAGGATGGGTGGTAATTAGTTTGGAGAGGCATAAAATAAATGTTATAGGTCATTGAGTGTAGGGTAGGGGCATTGCCGTCAGACTGAACGGTGGCTGCTTTTGGAGAGGCTACTTTTTATTTCTGGCTAAGCGCCTGCGTGTATGTGTTTACTGTGTGCATGCATGTATGTATATAAGTAAGTAAAGTAAAAGTAAGTATAGCTATTTGTACAGGACTGTTTAAGAATCAAGAATGATTATGATTAAGATGGGTTAAGGCAATCTAAAGTATGAATATAAGAAGCTACATGTATTGTTTATGTGCTTGGAGGAAGACCTCAGAAGCATGGTTCTGATGTTGACAGATCTTTACTCTTTAGACTGAAGTGCAAACAGGAACACAGCCATCAAACAACAGGATGCCTTTTATAGTGCAACTATAACACACAATTTTGCCAAATTGTGACAAAAAAGCCACTTTGTTTTTTGGCTAGAAGTTACAACTGCTGTGCCTCATCATAATACAATTTGCTACTGCGCAGAGACAGGTATATTTGCTTAAACAGGTATATTTGCTTTAAACAGGTATATTTGCTTAAACAGGTATATTTGTTTAAACAAGTATATTAGCTTAAACAGGTATAGTGGTGGCTTAGCCTTAAAGAATATATTCCTTATCCCTGCAACTGTTGAGTGATGCCTTAGATATTATGATAGCAATACCATTGAAGTCTCCAGGTGAGATTAGATTAGATTAGCATTGGACAAACAGAATAAGTGAAATATTTCCTTTGATACAGATCAGTTTAAATGTTTTGGACAATGGTTAAGTTTTGATGCAAAAAGTATTCCGATGACCAGGGACTTGGGTCAGCTTCCAGTTGTCGCCTTGGCTCTGTGAATGATACAGAGAGGGTCTTTTAAAGGCTCTGAAAACAGATGCCATAATAATTAACGAAGCAGGATAAATTAAGTCTGAAAAGTAGCAGAACCACGTCTGTTGCCAGAGCATGGAATTCTGTGGTATGGTATCTGGAAGCTGAAGGTGTCCCAACTGGTATGGTAAATGTAAAGTATTAAAGGTATACAGCAAGAGTCCCTTAAGCTAACTGAGTGTGAGCCATTCATGTAGAGTGCTAGCATCTTCATTTTCTTAAGGCGTCCATGCATTGACCCAATCCGAACCGACTGAAAAAATTGGACAGGTCATTGTATGTTGCCAGTTTTGGTGAGTCAACCGTTTGGGTAGCTGATTGCGTTTAATTTCTCCAGCCTGAATGTTTCAGCCTGATATAGGATCGGATGGTTGGGTGTACAATACTCCGTGGACAGCACTTGTGAACCAGCTTGCCACCCAAATAGCTGCTTCTCTGAGCAAATGATGTATCTTATATAGGATTATAGGCCATATGCATATATTATATATAAAGCTATATATTAATATAAATATGATAACTAGTAGTATTATCTCTATGATGATGATTATAATAAGAATATTATAATTATGTATTATATATTATACTTATGCATATACATGATTATATATTATAATACTATGGATGTATATATTTGTTATAATTATATATATATATATTATATATATGACATATATATTATATAGCAAAACTTGTTATATGTGGAAGTTAATAATAATAATAATCTTCTTTATTAATTCAAACTGACAAGTATGCAGTAAGGTTACATATAACACAGTAATTACAGATGATGACAAGTTTAACAGGAGTCGAAGTTAACTGTATGGCAGCCATGCAAGGCGCCCATCTGTCCTACAGCTCATTTTACCAATGCCATCTGGCGAATGGAAGGCTGAGTCAACCTTAAGGGGTAGCAGGCATTGATCCCACTTCCTACTTGACGTTCTGCTCTTCATGCCTGTGATGTTACCACTTACCTCACCACAAAGTTAAAAGGACCTGAAGAGACCTGAGCAAAATGGGGATAGGGATCTGGGAGCCCATCCTCACAACATTTTTGCAAAACTAAATGCTACATGGTACATTTTTAGCATACACACAGTCGAATTAGGCTTATAAAATCTAAATTATCAGTTACAAACATCACGGTAGTCTTTAGGCAAGGTTTTGTGGGTCAGAAAAACATACCGTAGTCTGTGGGCCAGAAATGGCCTGTGGGCCGGATCTTTGACACCCCTGGTTTAGATGAACTAATGACCACTAACATCATAATACGTAGAAATCAAGCAGCCTTTAATTTTGTCCTTAGACTGATCACCGATAATTAGCATCATTGTTGTGTAACAGTAACATCATGAGCTGCTTCTAGTGGCAGGTCATGAAGTCACATTATTAAGAGGATGCTAATATACATAATATACATATATACCTATATAGTGTAAAATGTGTACATACATGTTTTAAATAGCGACCAAATGGCCTCGACCCTGCTCATCTTCTCGACCCTGCTCGATGAATTAATCAGGTGAGATTATTCACCACCACTGCCCGTTTGAATGGCTGTCATGCCATTTAACGCCCCCATGTCTGGATCGTGCTAGCCCGAGATTTAAATGTATGAAATAAACCACATAGTGGAGGTAATTTGGAATTTGTCTGAGCGGTTCGGCCAACTGGCTATGCTATAGCCTTCCAATTCCATCAGAATGAAGTTTTCTGAACATATTCTCACTAACACCAGTTATTCCCAAATGAGTTTTTTTACCATGCTCTGATCGAATCCGATCTCATTTGCCAAGTCAAATCAGATTGGTGGTCTTTAGCTAATTGATATCGGGACAAAAATATCCTCCCGGTGGGGCTTGAATGAATTCAGTGGAAGCTGTACTGACGTCTGTTGCCACTGTTATCGGCTGGATTTATGATGGCTAAATGGATGTCTGATTGATAGTAGAGACGTGATTCAGTTGGGTGGAGTACCATGTATTTTTAAAAATTATTTCGAGTCATTTTCAAAGGCTACTTTCTGCTTATGTAGTATTTTAACATTACACGGATGCTCTGTGGCTGTTGAGTGAATGGATTGCCTTTAATCAAGAATAGTGGTCAATGTTTTTACATAAAATCAAAACTACTATACACTATACTATACAGTCAAGTCCTTTCATTGGCTATGATGTAGGCTATCTGAAAATCTGTTATTGTTGTTTTTGTTGCTGTGTGTTATTGTTAAAAAGAATTTTTATACTTGGAGTGTTGTTAATGAGAGACTACTGAAAATTAGAAACATAAGGCAATTATAATGTATCCAAAAAGGTCTGCTAGACAAAGTCATCCAGCAAAGACTGATACTGTGGACACATGGAGAGAAATGCCAGCTGACTGAATCCAAATAATGCACTACTTGCAAGATTTGAAGGAAAGAGAAACAAAGGCAGACCAAGACTGTGCTGGATAGGACAGCATAAACGAGGACATAACAAACCTTGGACTAACATTGAAAGAAGCGCTGCCATGGACACGACAAATGACCGAGGACAATGGAGATCATTTGTTCGTACCCATCGCCATCAAATGACTGGCTTTAGAAATGGTGGTAGTGGTAGTGGGTGTGGTCATGGTGGTGATGATGATGATGATTTGTATGTATTGTGAAACTCTGGTTAAGTTTGGCAAACGCTGTTTTGCAGTTGCTGGACCAGCAACTGCAAAGGTTTTCTGAGAAGGTCAAGCCTGTGGTTGAGTGCAGTATTCATGCACTAATGACATTTAGCATCAATTTGGCTAGCGCAAAGAGTTCAAGGCTCATCTCTTTAAGTCTTCGTATTAGGGCCGAGCAGTTACTTTTATGCACTTACAGTTAGTTACATTATTATGCACTTCAAAATTGATTTATAATAATATTGTCTATCAGTGTTCAAGTTACACTGAGGTGTTCTGTCATTACTTTGAACAATGCATAGATCTGTAGATTCAGAGATGTTCTGTAGGAGATGGCAAATAACTAGAGGAAAATGTTGTGAAATGCACCGACGTTGAAGACAGCTTTTGATGAATGCATCTGCAAAGGGAGTCATCTGGATTCCCTTTGCACTGATGGGTGAATGACTGTTGCACTGGTGAATTTACATTAGTTCATATTTGCCCTGTATTGGGTGGAAAGCTGGTGCACCTGACCAATTTTAGCTGGCCAACAGTATGACCACTTTTTGCCTGACCAGTTTTATGACCAGCTTTTGACTGGCCAGAATTTCTGTGGCCAGTTGTTTGCTGGCTAGTTGTGTGACAATTATTTTTGCTGGCCAATTTGTTGGATGACCAGTTGTATGACCATTTGTTGGTTAACAATTTATAATCAGTTTTTGGCTGACCAGTGTTGAGTTACCTATGAGCACCTCTATGCTGATGTTGTCATGGTTATTAGGAAAACATCTTAGTTTTGGGTAGAAATATATATAGGGCAGTTTTGAGACTTTATCTGTATGATTGTGACACACCTACTGTGATTGGGATGAGTCCAAAAGGTGTAATGTAAATGATCTACAGGTTACAACTGCAACATGATTATTGTACTTCATCTGAAACCTGTCTCCACTGTTACTTAATGCAGATTACCCAAAGCTGTGGCATTTCTGTTGTGGGCTCCATTGTGTCTGCTAGGAGTTGCTCTTATCACGAATTCATTTGAGTACTAATGATTTAATTCTTCAAATCTTAGTTGTTCAGTAACTGTAACATATAGGTAGTGAATATCTGTAGAATTGCACAGAACAGCCACTGCAGGTCTCCCATCACACAGGGGAGACCATGTGCAGCATGGAAGTATAAGCTTATGTATATTAATAAGTGCTCATGTGACCCACATGTAGGCTAAAGAAGTTACTTGGTGATAGTTATTCAAATATGGCTGATCTGAAAATAGTAGTACATACGATGCTTGAAGTTGGCAATTTATGTACAATATACAATTTATTTCTTACACACATTGTTGAAAACCGTGGAAAGGGCATGCCATACAGATTCAAGCAGTGTGATAAATTTTAGTCTTTGTTTGTATTAGTGAAGTTCACTTTAATTAATTTTAGATGTGTAATAAGCAAACTAGTTTATGAACTTGACTTCTGGCATTTCAGACACTATGTATTACTAAGATTGTTCATTCATTTTGGTGCTCTATGAACAGACAAAGCTCTCTGTTGTGTTATTCACAGGCGCATCTAATGAATATACTGGTAAGTGTAACTAGGTATAAATGTACTGTAATAGTAGTAGTTGTTATAATGTTGACATATATTACGAATAATTCAAAACCTTGGTCAGTTGTTAAGCTTGAGATGTTGCTTGGTCTTCATTATGGACAATAAACCAGCAATGCTAACAACACCCATCTGTAACGGGTCTAGGACATTACCCCCTGACATTACCCCTGCCATTACATTACCCCCTGCCATTACCCCCTGCCATTACCCCCGGAGGATATTACCCCCTGCAATTACCCCCCTGCCATTACCCCCCGGCATTTAGTATATACATATACATACATATATATTACATGTATTATTATATTTATAATTTATTTATAATATATATATATGGGTATATTAATATATTTGTTAGCTTGTATCTTGTTTGCTTGCACTTCTGTTTATATCACTCTAAGTAGCTGACCCCCCGGCATTTAATATATATAGTCTATACATTTATATACAATATACATATATATTACATGTATTATATTTATTATTTATTTATAATATTATATTAATATATTTGTTAGCTTGTATCTTGCGTGCCTGCACTTCTGTGTTTATCACTCTAAGTAGCTGACACAAATAAGTAGGCCTACGTTTAGATTAAATTATGGGCCAGTAGGTTGAAGCACCGTGCCAACATGATAGGCCTACTATGCAAATAAAATAATTAGTGTTAATTGGCTCAATAATATTAACTTGTTATTTAGTTTAATTTCAGTTTACTTATTAGTTGATACAGCCTAATCTTTCCATGCCGGTGTCCCGTGATATTCTATCCCCCTAAAGCATGTCCCCCGGATGGAATAAACCGGTGTAGAGTATCCGGGGGATAAACCATTCTATCCTCCATCGTCATTCGCATCACGATAGACAAGATGAAAATCCAGTCAAAATCACTAAAAATAAAGTAAATTAATTTCAGGTCGACGTACAAACTAAAGTTACGCAACTTAATATTTTTTATGTGTACAATAAATCCAAACAGTACGACTGAATACACTTAGAAACCACAAATAATGCAAACTAAACCGGATACTCCATTTAGCTAAGGGGATACTCTATCTCGTGACACCGGCACTTTTCTATAATCTCTGCCTGTACTTGTGTTTATATCTACTAAGCTAAATAAAACACGTCATTATTATTAAGCCAATTAACACTAATTATTTTATTTGCATAGTAGGCCTATCATGTTGGCACGGTGCTTCAACCTACTGGCCCATAATTTAATTTAAATGTAGGCCTACTTATTTGTGTCAGCTACTTAGAGTGATAAACACAGAAGTGCAGGCACACAAGATACAAGCTAACAGATATATTAATATAATATTATAAATAAATCATAAATATAATACATGTAATATATATGTATATTGTATATAAATGTATAGACTATATATATTAAATGCCGGGGGTCAGCTACTTAGAGTGATATAAACAGAAGTGCAAGCAAACAAGATACAAGCTAACAAATATATTAATATACCCATATATATATATTATAAATAAATTATAAATATAATAATACATGTAATATATATGTATGTATATACTAAATGCCGGGGGGTAATGGCAGGGGGGTAATTGCAGGGGGTAATGTCCAGGGGGTAATATCCCATCTGTAACAGACTGTCCTTAGAGGTCCACTTTAACCTTTGTGTTAATCTAATATCATGAGTGAAGTGTATTACATCTTCCAAAGGTTTTGTTCAAAGGGGTTGTTAAAATCGGTTTTTTTGGCAATCCGAATTTCGGTTTTAGAAATCCGATTTTAAACTGAATTTCGTTTTTTATTGGCCTTCCTAGAAAATTTAATATATTATTATATAACGCAAGTTATTTTATATATTAGGTAGCCTACCGTAACGTACGCTAAATAAACACCTTCTTATCTGCCGGCTATATTCGATGAAAACAATCGTAAACACTAAAAGAAATGCATGAATTAATTCTTTCTGGCATTTCTTGAAATTTTCACTATTTAAAATGATTTTAAAAAAATTCGAATTTCGTTTTGTCAATAATAAAAACCGAATCAAAACCGAAATTCGGATTTCCGAATTTCGTTTAACATCCCTATTTTCAATTGAACAGTACTTTACATCAGGTTCCTGTGATTTGCTGAGGTTACGAACAAATGATACTTTTTGTGTTGTGTTTTGTTCGCTGGCTTGATATCTCATTCTGTAGCATCGTTATGTAACTTGATTATCTTCTAATAGAACTTTTGGTCCGATAACAATGTCCTGGTTTATATCTTCCAGCAGCCTTCTTATCCAAAGTGCTTCTTGCAGTGCTTCTGTCAAAGCTATGTGTTCCACTTCTGTTACCATAGATTGTTTCTGACAATCGAAAATTGAAACTGCAAAATACTCCAAATAATATCCGATATGGGATTTCTTGTCTTGCTTGTAAGCATAATGCCTCCAAGATGATTCACAGTAATAGCTGAGTTATATTATGATGTCAAACAATGAATATTAGTGACATTGTAATTAGGGATGTTAACGGAAATCCGATTATCGGTTTCGAAAACGATAATCGGTTTTATTGACAAAACGATTATCGAATTCTGCCTCACATATATAAAACGAAATCTTCCAAAGTCAACGTAATAGTATTGCCTCTATATAAAGCAGTCTTCCACTGCCAACGAGGTAATAGTAGAACCCCACAGGGATGTATTATTGCCACGCATATGTAAAGCTGAGTCATCCACAGCCAACAAGGTAATCTGCCTCGTATATAAAGCAGTCTTCCACAGCCAACGAGGTAATAGTAGAACCCCCACAGGGACGTATTATTGCCTCTCATATATAAAGCGGAGTCTTCCACAGCCAACAAGGTAATAGTAGAACCCCACAGCGACGTATTATTGCCTCGTATATAAAGCAGTCTTCCACAGCCAACGAGGTAATAGTAGAACCCCACAGGGACGTATTATTGCCTCTCATATATAAAGCGGAGTCTTCCGCAGCCAACAAGGTAATAGTAGAACCCCCACAGCGACGTATTATTGCCTCGTATATAAAGCAGTCTTCCACAGCCAACGAGGTAATAGTAGAACCCCCACAGGGACGTATTATTGCCTCTCTCATATATAAAAGGAGTCTTCCACACAACAAGGTAATTAGAACCCCCACAGCGACGTATTATTGCCTCGTATAAACGAGGTAATAGTTAAAGAAACTGCCTGGTATATAAAGCAGTCTTCCTCACGAGGTAATAGTAGAACCCCCAATATTGCCTCATATATAAAGCAGTCTTCCACAGCCAACGAGGTAATAGTAGAACCCCCACAGCGACCTATTATTGCCTCGTATATAAAGCAGTCTTCCACAGCCAACGAGGTAATAGTAGAACCCCCACAGGGACGTATTATTGCCTCATATATGTAAAGCAGTCTTCCGCAGCCAACAAGGTAATAGTAGAACCTCCACAGCGACGTATTATTGCCTCGTATATAAAGCAGTCTTCCACAGCCAACGAGGTAATGTAGAATTGTATGTACCTTACGGTACGTAGCAATTATCGGTGCATTATATGATAATATATTAAATTTTCTGATGGCCCATAAAAAACGATAATCGGTTTAAAATCGGATTTCTAAAACCGATAATCGGTTTGCCAAAAACCGATATTAACAACCCTAATTGTAATTTACTGTTTAGACGCCTTTAAATGGTGTCATTTGAACTCTATCAATTCTTTGTTTTTAATTGTATTGTACATAGTTTTGAATTGTCGTCAACGGCCTTTGATGTCATATGATGACGGTAAACTTCGGAATAAAAAAAATGATTCACAGTAGGACCTCATGTAAAAGATTGTTGTGTTCTGCTTATAAATAACTGAAATAACATGACAGCACTTCTTTATCTTCTTTTCACAATATCTTGTTCCAACACATGATTCTAAAACTGCTACTTTCTAAATCGTGACCATTCACCTCACCAGCGTTCTTCAGTAAACACAGTTCCAGCCCATTCATCCACCAGACAGGTGTATTCACAATTGATACCTAGTTAAGACTGAAGAGTACACTGGCCTACTGATTCGTGCCTTCGCCATCCACTGATGCTGGGCATCCCAAGGAGGGCTAGGTCAAAAACTATTCACTCTTGTGAAAACAAACTTTGTTGTCCAACCATTGATTCATTCATTATATACATTCTCTTCGCTATTGTACCACTGATGACATCAATAACAGGCTATAGTATCTGTTTGACCATTCTGTGGTAATCTATGGTAATAACATTCATTCATAAATTAATTTCAGTGCACAAACTGATGTAATTTTCTAACGATGGTTTTGACTCTAGCAAGGTTGCACACATTTCTGCATCATAACATGACAGTTTGACAGAACTTTTATAGATTTTTGTAAATTCTATATTAGTGGTGAAAAAGAAATGTAGAAATTTGTTGACCCTTGTCGTGGAGCACTGTTCATTTGGAGGCATCTTTGTTGCAGTGTAATTATTTCTTTTGGGAATACTTATGTATCAGTTCTGTGTCAGTGTTGGCAACATCCATATGTCATGACTGTGTTTATCTGATTTATATAAATTTTTTTGAGAGGTTTATAAAAGATGTTATGTAAGTGTTTAGAACTTCAGATGCATTCTTGCGTAGCCAGCTCTATATATAAACAGATTTCTGTTGCTTTGATTGTGGTCTTCAGTTTCAGTACCTTATTGATTGGACTTAGTGGTTAGTTGCTGTTTTGGGGTGGATGCTGCACCACTAACAGCTATACCAGGTTGTGTCTTCTAGTCTTGCCATAGTGATAAATTATGCTGCTATACTCTCTTCAACTGGCTAAGTTCTGATCACAGGGCAGCTGGGAATACAATTTTCTTTTCTTGCCTACAACTCAAATGCCCATTCTGTCAGTCTCTCTATCTCTACATCTGTCATAAGTTGTTTATGTTTTTCATTTTGCTTGCAAGTTGTGCATGTCTGTCTTGACTCTAGATGGGTGCGCGCATGTGTGTGCGCGCGCGCGTGTGCATGTTGTCTTAGCATATATATGTGTGCATTATTGTTTCTGTCTGTGAATGTCGTTGTATCCACATGTCTCTGTCTTTGTGTGTCTTTCTATTTGTATGTGTGTATGTGTCAAAGTGTTTTTCTGTGTCTCAATGATTCTGTGTACCAGTATCTGTAATAATATGTCTCTGTGTTGATCTTGCAATCTCTGTTCTTTCTTTCTGTGAGTTGAGATTTGTTTGTCTGATGTGCTGGATTCTCATTGACCTTCACAAATTCAGTATGGAATGACCTGGAACTTTCTGAAAAATATAATTGTGTTCAGGTGGAAGAACTTTGGTGACTTCCCTGGCACCTATTCATTTTGCTTTATATGGCATTGCGTAGAATATATAAACATTTGCAGCTGATATCTCCTCAGGGAAAGACAGAACGTACAGCATGCATTCAACATTGTTGACTTATCTTTGTGTTATAATATTTGCCATGGATACCTTTATCTACTGTGAATAGTGAATACATCTGCTGATTGGTCAAAGTCTTCCATATCCCGTGGTGCCGATGTTAGCTGTTTATTTACAAAGGAGCCTTCTTATAATACACTTTGTTAAAGAATGAATTCTAAAACAATTCAGCCAGAGACATGGATCCCAGATTTACGCCAGTGTTAGAAAATTACAAGTTTGACACTATGCATCTCTGTGCGACCTATAACTAGTTCTGGAGTATCTAAAAGAGCAAGAACTCTTTGATTTCTTCAGCCATTCAATATGTAGGTAGAGTATAACATCTATACGTTGGAACATTGTTTAATGAAAGATTCTATGTTTCTTCATCTATTAGACAATATTTTAGTTAACTAGTAAATTTAATTAAGGCACTAATAAAGATGTTATGGAATTTTCTGTTTCAGATTCGTTTGTGAACAGCCAAGAATGGACTATTAGTCGACGTGTTCCTGAAATCCGGCTGGTAGGTATAGACAAAATTACTTATTGGTACTCGTACTATAGGCATATTAGTAAAGGCCTATTTGTAGAGGTCTATTCCGCTCAGCACAGTTTCTGGAACAGTCTTTCACAGCTGTCATTAGTGTGTCCTGTGTAACATTCCAAGATTCGGTTCTAATGGGAGGATTCTATCCTATTTGACCAGACACAGAGCTCAAAACATTTTCATCATGTTGTAAGTTGTACTACTTAAACAGTAAGTAAGTAAGTATATTTTTATTAAACCAATTGCATATTTGCACTCTGGTGTACATACATATGTCTTAATAGTCACAAATTTCAGCATCGAGGAGAGGTTCTTACAGGCACCATGTAAATGTCCGGATACATGATGCATGCATTATTTGGTTTTGGAATTTTCACATGAATTTGCTCATTCATTGGAATTTGACAGGATATGTAGCATTGTGATTGGCTAGTGATGAGTGTATAACTGTATATGTCTGGATTTTTATGCAGCACCTGTTCTAGTGTTAATGACGTTAAACTTGTTTGGTTGTGCATGAAAGATCAGAGCATGAAGTTAGCATTGAAGAGATCCATTCTATAAATATATCCAGTTGCATTGAGATATTAATATTCATGTCACCCTGAATGACCCTGATGATCTCCGAACTGATTTGTGTATTAGGTGTTTTTATGTATGCTGCCGTTATTTGCACAGACTTCGACAGGTTGGTATTTATGTTTCTAGTACATAACCTGTTATGTTTGGTTGCACTTTGGGTGTGCATGGGGTCTGTAATTCAACGATTATTGATTTGATCCTGCTGAGTAGACTCCCATGTTATGACCATGAACAAGCTGTTTGAACAAACTTGTCAAATACCTCAGATTCAGGTATTTAGTACTTGTGACATTGCTAATCACCATTAATCTCTGCATCTGGGTTCTGAATCTTGATGCATCATATGAAATTGGAAATTCATTGTCAAGCCATTTAACTGTGGAAGATGAATTGTACATAGCCTTAACATTGCCCTGATGTTGGGTCATATTCCACTGCAAATGTGATTTCTTTTGTAGGGAGTTTTAGGGACATGTAACAGTGGTAAAACATCTATTGTTCATCGGTACCTGACGGGCATGTACATGCCAGAAGAATCACCAGAAGGTGAGAACATCTTGTTAAAGTAGAAGCATGTCTGATGGTGCATTTGTTTGTCTGGTTGTCTATTTATGTCTTCTTTCTATATGTATATCTTGTTTAAATCAGATAGGAAAAAATCCCAGTGGGACAATTTGGTCTAACAATTAATAGTACTTCTCTTACCTTTGTAGACTCAACTAAATTTTTTAGGAGTCTACGTTGACTGTCATTTGACATGAAAAGAATACATAGCCAACATTGCATCAAAAATAGCAAAAAAATTGGAGTAATAGCATGAACTGCATTCATTTGACCCTCTAACATTAAGATTAAACTGTACTATTCGTTAGTACATCCATACCTCTTATTGTAATATGCTATGGTCTTCTACATATGTTACGAGATTACATAGATTAAATGTATTGCAAAAGAGAGCTGTCCATCTTGTTGCAGGGGCTCCATATGGCTCGCACACTATTAACATCTCCACTACCCTTAAAATTGTGAAAATTGACCAGATAGGGATCAAATCTATGGGAAATTTATGGATCGATTTGACTGAAACCTCCTGCCTTCTATTTACAAAAAGTACTTTGAACTCTCATCTGAGGCCCATTCATATTTTACTAGAAACTCTAGCTCTTATCGCCGCACCCATGCCCGGCGCCCGCACGAACATATGCCCTTTCTCTATTAAGTCAATTGGAGTAGAGTAATGACCTGGGAATTTTTTTATTTAAAATCGTATATTGACTCTTGACAGTGTTGAGCAATTGTTTCAGTTTCACATTCCTTGTTTTCTGTTAACGGTTCATCACGTTTCTTTTCTGTGTTTTACTTTAACTGTCACTCTTCCATTGATCACTGTAAATATGTTTTACTATGTTAATTCCTATTTTTAAGGCCACCACACATCATCTATTTTAGTGTGCACTGTGCAGTTTGGTGTCACTGCTTAGCGGGATTCTTTATCCCTTTAGGGCTCCTTTTTTGTAGCCGAGTTGCAATGATATATGTAAAGTTGTAAACCTGATAATTTTGTTTGATTTGGTTGCAAAAATAAACCGGATTGATTGATTGATTGATTGATTGATATCTTTCTTTTTTCCCTCTTTGATTGTTTGTTTGTGTATGTATTTCTGTTTGTGTATGTATTTCTGTTTGTGTATGTATTTCTGTTTGTGTATGTATTTCTGTTTGTGTATGTCTTTCTGTTTGTGTATGTCTTTCTGTTTGTGTATCTGCTTGGCTGATTGTTTTCCAGTTGTCTGTCTGATTGGCTATTGCTGTAAGACGTCTCTCTTTATATCTGTCTGTTTGCATGTTTCAGTGTCTGTCTGATTGTATGTTTGTATTGTATTTGAACACTTGTTATAGCGCCCCAACCAGATTTCCCATTCAGAGGCGCTCCCGACTACTGCGCGGAACGCTGAATCGGAGTTTCACGCCGAAGCGCATGAGCAATTGCGAGTGAAGGACTTGCCCAGGGTCCCTACGCGGTGACTTTGAGGTGGATTCGAACCCGCAACCCTCCAGCTGCAAGGCACCGAACATACCCCTACACCACTGCGCCCCAGTTGTATTGTGATGTGTTGTATTGTGTGTTGTATTGTACAGTTGTACTCCACGTTTATAATGCGACCGAGCCACCCGCAGTAAAGATTAGGGCTGTCAAAATGTTGGGAAAACGTGGCCCGGGTACCCGAGCTCATTTTCAACGGGGCCCGTAGGCCCGTCAGTGGTAAAACGCTTGAGGAAAGCCAAAAATAGTTGAGTAACAGTATAACGAAGTTAAAATATTTGATTTAATTAATTACATTGAAAGACCTGTGGCGTGTGTCTAACGGCGATTTTCGGTACTAATACTTCGATCACGGTCCACTTTGTTCGTCGCCTCGTATCGCCGATCGACGGGAAAACGTGGGATAGAAATTGTCGCTTCGATTACATCCGTCGTCCAAAAGCTACAAATAGCACGGTTTTCGTCTTTTTCTCACGCTTAAACTCGCCGGCGGTCTGTCGCCGATACAGGGTATACTGCGAAGGCGGCAGATTTGAACAGGCGCACAAGGCTCTAGCAGCACATGATGCACAGGTCTGGTAATAGCAGTAATACCTCAACACGCTGCAACGCTTGGCTGGTCTTAGTATAGCCAGCCGACAAGTAAACAGGTACGGGTGCCAAGTTGCCAACTACCCCCGCGCCGATGACTAATACACCACTGTAGCTGGCCAACACATCTTCAAATCCACAGCGTTTTAGGCCACAGAAAGTCTGTATTTAAGCTTTTAAAATTTACTTAAAATAATATGCTGATTCGGACGGGTTTTCGGGCCTTAATTTAAGGGCCCGGGCCGGGCCCTTCGAACGGGGGCCCGGTGGCCCGGGGGCCCGTTGACAGCCCTAGTAAAGATCCGAGAAATTAATCTCTGATAATCCGACCCGACTGGGAAGCGAACCCGGGGCGCCGGCGCGGCGAGCGGGCACCAACCCACTCGGCCACTCAGGATCCTTATGTATGTTTGCTTCTGCCTTTCTATGTCTCTCTATTTGTGTGAAGTTTCTGTATGCCTGTCTGTATCAATCTGTCTATATGAATGGCCTACCTGTATTTAAGGTATTAAGCTTCACATTTAGTTTGTGAACAAGTTTTTAAGAAGTTCAACCAGTTTAGCTCTTAATTGAATGAAGACTTCACAAAAGCTGAACATATCGTAGCCACAAAAGCCCACAATGGCAAAAGCTGAACATATCCTGTCCTCGATAGCAAAAGCTGAACATGTTCAGTCCATGGTGAACCTAAAGTTGAACTTATTCACTGGCAAAAGCTGAAACTAGCCAGTTCATGAAGACTAAAATGTCAACAAATCCTTGCAAAGGTTGTGCCAGTGCTGCTGATATGTTATCTGCAAATTCCCTCGTACCCAAACAACAGTTTCAAGAAGTTTCATTCCACAGAGTCTGTACTCACACACATTATTGCTGATTTCTTTGTTGCTGTTGATAGGAGTTGAGTGTCTATTGTGTTGTTTGTGTATGCCCGCCCCGTTATATCTCAGCTATTCCGCATTTTATTTAACGGGTACTTCGCATAGTTTTACGGTGACTCCTCGTGTATTACCGTCAGTTCAGTGTATTTTAAGACAAATTCCCCCATTATTATCAGCAGTTTGCGACCTCAGTTTTATGGTGATTAGTCGTACTTTTATTGTGAGTGGCCTGATATTACGGTGAATGGTTTTTAAAAAATGGATAATCGTTTTAATTGTATGGCAGTGTACTAACGATGATTGTATATTTTTCAATAACTGGCATTTCTAATAAGGGAGCCCATTTATATCGATTTATGTTAAATTGCCTTTCAGTAACTCTTATAAATACTGTCGTTAGCGACCACTTGAACAAAAACACACCCATCTGGCATATAATTTGCAATATTTATAGTTCTATTTGTATATTATATACATACTGAAAAACTCCCTTACTGTGATTTTTCCAATAGTCTGGTTAAGTTAGAAATGCAAGGTCTTTTGCCCATGTTTTTTTTTAACAATTACATGCAGCCATTTAAATTTTAAAATAGTCATGTCCCCTCTTGGCCATTGGTGATTATGTAGTCAAATGTTTTTTTTATTCATCAGCCAAGTCAAAAGAATAAATTATTATCGTTAGTCAATGTTGTAAAGACTCTCCAAACAAATACTTTTGACGAACCACACGTTTTAGAATTAAAGATGGTGATGCACATTCGTTAATTAGTAAACAACATTTAAAGCTCATTTTGGCCGCTTCTCTGTAGTCAAATTATATATTTTTATCCATCTGTCAAGTCCAACAAATAATTATGTCATTCAGCCAATGTTGTAAAGACTCTCAAAATAAATTCTTTGACAAGGCAGAGGTTTTGGCATTGGAACAAATCATTGGAAGACAGCGACAGCAATGAACTTTATGTGTGCCGGTGTCATTGGTGTTTAGAATAAACAACCCATTAAGCTAATATAGGACTAAATTAATTTATTTATTAGCTCATCACCAGTTGCTACATGTTTGCCTGATGAGTGGCTAAATTTAGCAGATTTTCAGTACATTTTATTCTTTTCGTACAGTTTTTGTGGATTTTTAAATATTATTTAGAATTTTAAGTAATTCATATATTTATCAACTTAGAGTTAAACACATTAATTGATCAACTTTTAGACAGAATATTGTTGAGGAATTAAATGTGAACAAAATGACATATGATATGTCTATATTTCTAAAGATTTTAAGATTTTGCATTTGTGTGAACTAATGGTGGTCAAATTCATCAAAAACAATGTAGCAGCAAAGGAGTTAAACTATAATTTGCCTCCAAACTAGTCCAATTGAAGGGGCATTTTGCCATGTGAAAGAATTTTAGAGTGGATTGTTGAATTGATTGCACATCTTAAGTAACAAAATATTTAACTCAAATATGTTGAATTTCTGTGAACATTACTATATATATGTAATAAGAAAGAATAATGTGTATCAGTTTACATAACAAAAGTTCAATGCACTTATAAGTGCCTAGATTAATTGTATTGTAATAAACAATTCTTATGTATGCTCTAGACTTAAAATTCTTAGCCTGAATCAGTCCTGCTTGAACATCAAAATCCATGCAATTAAAATATTCAGTTTCAAGCATTTTAACGAAATATAACTTATGCATTTAAAGTTCCTATATCGAACTGTAAAAAAATATCTCATCTCATTTGTATAACTTAAAGGTAAATGTCTGAGCCTAAATCAGTCCTGTTAGAGCATTGAAATATGCATAGGCCTACCCGTAATCGAAAAGCATTGGGTTAACAAAAGCACATTGCTATTAAGGAGCAACTATCTGTAACTTATATCAGTGATAATTTATCATTGATATCATCATTTCAAGTGTGAACCAGTTTCATAGATATAGTCAGGAATAAGGCCACTCCATGCCTAGTTTTATGTCATTAAACTGAATTAATGAAGGCTGGTGAGAACAACACTGTGAAAAAATCGTTGTCAACCTATACATGACTGAAATGCTGAGTCTGTATATTAAACGCAATAATGTATGTTTGTAGGTATAAAAAATACAGCAGTTGATATCAACATAAAAATTGATGCACATGTTTAAACAGCATATAGCACTATTACTTTGCATCTCTAATAGCATTAACAATCAAACTGGTATCCACTTTGGAGGAAATAAAGACGATGTAATCTAGCAGTTGATGTTGAAATTTCTGCCCTGGCGGTGATATGAAACCCGACCTCTAAGTTGACAGTCCAGCACACTGACCACTACACGATTGAGCACCCCTATTATTTCAATTTCAAATAGATTACTGGTATATATTTATATTTCTAGAATCAGGTCACTTTTACCCAGTGCTTTTTTTCTAGAAAAAAAGGTTCCGGAACTGTACAAATTCAGAACAATTATGGAAGTGTTCCGAAGGATTAAACCTCAGCCTCTTATTTAAAACATATTAAAACTGGAAATTGAACTAATATCTTATAAATCATAAATTTTAGCAGCAATAATTTTTTCGTGAGATAACGTTTTTAAATACACGTTCTCAATTATTACAGGTGTCACATATTGTCTAACTTACTACAAGTAACTTCAACGCAGCTTTATGTGCTGCCGTTTCCTTTTGATAAATTTTGTCATAAAGACCGCAACTGTTCTCTAGGAGTGCCATTGTAAGTAATTTCATGGTTTGCCCATTCCTGGGATATCTTCGGTGTCACGACAAGTCGTCTACAGACTTTTCGTCTCCGACACTTCGTCTACAGACATTTCGCAATAGACATTTCGCATACGAGTGTAGCTGCATCCATTAAGGCTAATCAACAGAGGCCACTTTCTTAAAACGTACCATACTAAATATTCTAATGAATCCAGCTTCTAATTACGGAAACAATTAATTTGGACCATATATAGGGGCATATTTATGCTAATATTTTTATTATACATTTATATATGTCAATATCAGTATAATCACTGAAATCATTTAAATTAATAAATTATAATTAAGCAGCTAAATAATTTATTATTAAAAATTTAAATATTAAATAAATTATTTTTAATAACTGAAAAAGGTCCCGGAACGCCGTTCCGGAGCGTTCCAGCTGAAAAAAGCACTGCTTTTACCTCGTACTGTCTTAATCCCACTGGCTAATGCTTTGGTTTCCAGAGAACTTGACTTGACTACTACTGGAACTCACTTTTCATTTACATCAATAAAGGAAATCTGCGTGAACTACAAATGATTCAAAACTTTCTTGGAAGAGCCGTAACAAAGATGCCTTACCATCAGCATAATATTGCTTTCATTGCACTGGCTGCCCATTAAGCACAGGATTCATTTTAAAAACTGCTGTACAGTTCACAAAGTACTGAAGTTTAATCAACTGACCTATCGTTGACCCTCATACAAATAGATGCTGTACTCGATCAATGGATGCTGTGACTCTTGATGTGCCCCACACATGAACAGTGTTTTGCTCTTGGGCATTGGTGATTGCTAGTCCAAAGCTTTGAAACTCGCTGTCCAAATCACGTGGTTCTGTCAATTCTTTGATGTCATTCATTCTAAACCTGCGTCTGGTTTCCCTTGACTATTTAATTTCAAAGTGACTTCTCCAATGGATTATGATTTTTGATTGCTTTTCTACTCGAAGTGACCATCAACTGATGTCTTGCACTAGTAGTTATAGAAGTCATTAGATTAGATGCCATTCTGCTTCCTTCATTAATAGCTCCGAACCCGGGCGCATGGGTTTACACTGCCACAGTAGGATGACCGCAATTTTACACCACGGCTTCTCTATAGGAGCATGTATTGAAACTAATGAGAAGGCCTCGGGAGGGCAGACCGATTGGCCCCGACTGGACCCGTCGCTCTGAATATTGCTGTTAACTGTCCCATTATCTGTTATTAAGTTGTGGCTGTGTCAACTTGATTATTTTCAATAAACGAATATTGATTTATTGATTGATTGTCTGATTGATGTTGTCCTTGGTCTTATTAACCTATATGTTTGTAAGCTACAGAAATACATTACCAGTATATAGATTAGTAGCACTACATAAATAACAAAATAATATTGCCCTACAACATGACTTGTTCTGAGCCATTGAATCCTGCAGTTGTGTGTCTATTTTGAGCTTATTTCCGCTGTTAATCCTAAATTACTATAACCCTATTGTAAATGATATCTTGGGGAACATTGAATGACTTTTTCTCCATACACAGGGCTGTTTACTGCTATTATAAGTATGGCAATTTTTTCAAATAAAACCAGAGCAGACGGTTACAGTAATTTCAAGAAATCATCTGTGACAGTTGGCACTTGACAACAGAAATTCTGTTTACAGCTTCAAGAATTTAATTATTCTCGGAAGATGTCCCAACAAGATGGTTGAATGGTTACACATTGGCATGAAGGTCAGAAGGATGAAGTTCAATATCTGTTAGCTCCATAAGGTTGACTCAGCCTTCCACTGCCTAGAGGGTGACTGCAAATGAGCAGTAGAACAGATGGGTGCCTTGCAGGCTGCGATGCAGTTATATTCAACTCAGGACTGTTCAACTTTTTATCATCTGTTACTACTATTGTCAGTTTGAATTAATAAACGAATATTATATTATTAAAATAATAATAATAATAATTATTATTATTATTATTAAGCAGCCGTTATATGGCACAGTTAGGCAAGTTTAATTTCAAGTCATAATCCAGATCAGGCAGGTAGACAGGCAGACATCTACCATGGTAAACACATAATAGCAGCATCTATTGAACACATTATTTCCTGCATATACAAAAGTTAGAGTTAAAAAATGTAACCAACCCAAAGTTACAGATATAGAACTTTAAATTACTAACTTATGATTTTCAAATATACAAAATAAACTTGGCAAACAGAACAGCTGAAATATAAAACTTACGTGGTTTATACATTATTTAAATGAGATTATGATTGTTAATAATAAAACCTATAGTTACTCAAACCTTGTGGCCTGTCTGCCACATTTTAACAAGAATCACACAGGCCCAGATTATCACTGAACCCGGTGGTAATGCTAGTAGTTTAATAGAAAATGGCATTTCAAGGGCTAAAGCGTTTAAGACACATATGCTATACGATCACTTCAATTACGTTCATCTCAATCAATCAGTCAGTATTCGTTTATTTTCAATTTCAGTAATGACAAAGACGCATTTCTGCTTACAAGTTAATTTAGTTGTTTCGGTTACATTATCAGGTCAGTTCATAGTGGCCGATTAAAAGAAAATAAAAGTAAATGTTGGCCAGATAAGAAGTTAGTTAGGATAGATTTTTGATGAGGACTCTGGAGATATAATGACGGTCGTCCTTACACGGGAGGGTAAAATTGTGTATTCCTTGTCGGAGGAAATAATGGTTTTGTTTAGTGGTGGGAAACAGTCCTTGCAGAACGTGATTAGGGTTTTGTCATATATGGCCTGGAACAGAGCCTCGTCAGCCTCCACTGCCATCGCACAATTGCATGCTCCAAAATTAACTACAAGCACTTGCAAGGAATTAAGTGATGTAGGATTGTTTGAAATTCATTTTTAAACAAGTTTCATGTTTCTTGACTGTGGTCGATGAGATATGATGTTTTTACCATTAATGGGTAAAATGTTCCAAAACCGTAATAAATATATGATCAGGGCAAGAACTTTGGCTAAAACTATCTTACGTGCAAATTGTTAGTTGAGAAAGAAATGGCACAATATGCTAAGCAGAACAGCTAGATGTTGAAGAGAGCTCCAAAATTTAGATACAGCAAATGAAGAAGCTGAATCACTAAAAACTGTTCAAGTGTTTGGTATAACCAGAGGAAGGCAGTCAGTATGATCTAGTTAAATAGGGTTCAGTCTGGGAATGAGAATTGATTTTATGTATTGTGGTTGACCACAATTTGATAAAGTTTGAGCACAAATTTGAAACAGATTCTCTGCTGAATTGGAAGCCAAAGATTCAAGTACAGGATTGCATGCTTTATCTTTAGGTATCATTTGACTGGCTAAAGCTGACATGGAGAGAGCTGGTGACCTGTATGTATTGATGCTAAGAAAAATGAAGTCGTTAGCACTTTGTGTTTGTATCTTGGGGAACTGAGTGTTATCTTTCGTTTACTGTGGGCAGCCAAGGAGCTGTTATTAGATAACCTTATCTTGTATGATGATTCTGGTGATGATCGTCACCAGTTCCTGATGCCACCCATTTGGTGACAGTTGGTGCGAATGAATGATCTCCATTCTTTTCTGTCTTTTGACTCGTCTGTTGGTTGTCTTGTGTTTTGTCCAAGTGCTGTTCTGTTGTAGTTTACATTTTTATATAGCATTGTCTTGGTCTTTCTTTGCTTCTCTTAACTATGCATTGTGCCTGTGGTGCCTTGTTTTTGAAATCTTTGATAGCAGTGCTATATAGACATTTTCAGATCAGATTCCGTTAGTGTCTGATACACAAAACTTGTTGTTTACTGTGTCTGGAGGAATGAAGGATTTTGAAGCATAAATCTTAGAATTTTATCTGCCCTAATCGTAAATTTTGGCAGAATTATGTGAGTGAATAAGTAGGTAAACTTCGTTTGGTCAGATACATTATAAAGGAGTACCTGGTGATTGTTAATGCACTAATAATCACACCCTGTTACTGATGGACCTTGCAACAGCAATAACTCATCCAGACATTTGTGTTACAAGTTTGTGTTTGTATCTTGGGGAGCTGATTTAGGTGATTGCTTTGATGTAATCCCTACATGAGTGGGGTTTTTGTAAGCATCCCTGCCCTACAGGGCACAAATTGCTTAAAATATTATATGCCAGTCATGGCACCACAAGCTTCCAAGGGCTTCATATTGTGCCACCCATGGCCTGATGCTCATTGACTACACTCTTGATAGTTATGCCAACTAACAGCAGAAGACACTAGGCCTATTATAGACATAGTGTCTGGCATCAGAGCACATTGCTGCCAGCAATGTCTTGTCATCAATCTTGTCATCACTTCATCAGAGGGTCACAGTAGTGTCTAGCTATGGCCACAGTTGAAATGACTGCTCTATTACTCAACAACTGTGAGTAATCTGGTTACATTAGTGTCTGCTGTTACCGGACACCACTTTTAAAAATGCGTACCTTGCCTTATACAGCCTAAATGCTGCAGGATGGGAGGCTGGATCTCGGCTCCGTTGCCTGGTGGCATGACACGGGCCTGAACTAGAGTGCACAAGTCGTGTAGGCGCACAGTGTGACTCAGTATGATGATTCTACTGAAAATTATCTTGGCTGCACTTTATGGCCCTTCTAAATTCTGAAGAGGTATCTTTCAAAACTGGTGGAAACCATGGAAAACCCAGAAATAAAGTTTAAGCAAAACTCTATTTGATCACTGCTGTCCTGCCTATTCCGCAAAGATTTGATCAGAAGAGAATTTGACGTCTCTTCCAAACTTGGAAGAGTCCAAAACGTGTTTTTGTCTCCCACCAGCCATTTGGTGCCATGTTCATAAGGTATCTCTAGTACTTTTCCTATGTTTAGTCCACGTCTTGCTCTGTACTGAACAGAATTAATTTTATCACTTTGCAAAGTTGTTTTCATTATAATTTGTATACTTGTGGTTGTTCTTTTGTGTTGATATGTATTGTCCTGCATTTATTTGTTTCTGATAAATTGAACTCTGACCAACCACAATATTTTAAATCGGTCATTTATTATTCAACCGGATCATCTAATTGTCTTTTCTGGTGATACCTAAGACTAGAACTTCTTAGCGAACGAAATTTTTCGGTAGCTGGACCTCGATGTCCAAACATCATAGGACAAATATAAAATCAATAGAAGTACAGCATTTTTCCTAAAAATGTTTTTGTCATTATTATTGTCTATTAGAGTAAAGACCCTGTCATGAGACCAATGACAACAATAGTATGATACAATGGCTTTCATGAACTCCAACATTACGCATGCTAAACATTTGACTGCCAAACCATGTGCATTTGAACAGTATGAGCACAATAGTAGCATATGATTAGAGATTTGTATGTCACTAATCTGTGGATTAGAGATATTCAGAGATAGTCAGATCTATGGTGTATGATAGTTTTGTATGAAATTGCGTATTGAAGCTTTCTGAGTTTCTATTGTAGTTGTCTACATTTATTTTTTTAGGTGGTCGGTATAAGAAAGAAGTAATACTACAGGGTCAAAGCAATCTTCTCTTGGTGAGAGATGAAGGAGGGCCGCCCGAAGAGCAGGTTAGTCGATAAAGCTCAGACATTTTGGTTGTTTGGTGCAAATCTTGAATGAGCATCTGAATAGGTAACAATCGCATGTTGAGCTCTGAGCAACCTCATGAATTGCCAATGAATTCCCTGTCAAACATATAGCTAAACTTCTGAACTCCTTTTTGCCATAGGTGGTTTCTATTTCTTCTCACATCGTCTTTGTAGTTATTGAATGGACTGTTCCCATATTTTGGCAAGCACATTGAAGCTGCTTTGCAGAGCAACTTTTGAGCAAACTTATGCCATGTTTTCCATTTGAGCATTCTGTTTTGTATGTAAAAAGTGCAACAGCCGGTTTGTTCACCCAATAATTGAGCTTGAATGTGCAATTTTTTCAGTACACTCATGAGAGCCAAATATGGGAATGAAGTTGGGGAATTTTCTTATGCCTGAAACAAAGTGAACATGTCATAAGACTGAAGTTTATTAATAAAAGATATGTGACCTACATGTACTTGTTATGTGCTCTCTGAAGCATGGTCCAGGGCTGTCAAGATCTTTTGGATGAAGACCAAGCTGGACTGTGTCAGCCAAAAAAGCAAAATTAACAAGTCCAAACTGATGCTGATGTTCATGTATTTCGAGCCTGAAGAATGTATTGGCCCAAATGACCTGGTATTTTATGAATGGACACCAAATTCAACTGACACAATGAGTTTTATAAGTACTAGCAGATGAGAAAATTCTATTTGCGGTTTATGAATGTTGGTGAGATAACAGATTAACGTGTTAGCTTAGCAGTAGTATGACACAAAACTGTGGTCAACTATTGAAATGTAACAAGTGACATGTAATATAAGATATAAAAGTACCATTGTTTATGTTGTTAGTGATTTAATCAAATTTATAGCATACTTCATTTGCAAATTTTTGATATGTTGGTACATGCTGCTCACTTCTATCTATGAAATTTATATAGCGCCCCTTCAAGATAACTACTCAGAGGCGCGGTATACCCGTACCCGCTACCCGACCGTACCCGCGGGTCGGGTACGGGTCGGATACGCATCTCACGGGTTGAGTCGGATGCGGGTCAGACGGGTATTGGTATACCCGGTTTTACCCGTGCCTACGTGAAGTTTTGGGGTTACAATGTCACCTTTTGAGACAGCACAACAGTTGCATGTGATAGGTTACATAAGTTGACTGCCTATTATTATTACTACAACTACAACTGGTGCTGCTGCTGCTACTACTACTACTTCTACTTCTACTACTACTACTAAAACTACTACTACTACTACTACTACCACCACCACCACCACCACTACCCTATTATCAGCCTATTTCTTATTATTACTACATAATGAGTTATTAGCCTGGTAGGGATGTGGGAAGGCGTGCAAATGACGTGGCGGGTATAGTACGGGTATGGGTATACCCGCTGGTACGGGTCGGGTCGGGTAGTAATTTTGAGTACGGGTCGGGTGCGGGTACGGGTAGCGGTTCTGTGTTACTGGCAGTGGGTCGGGTAGCAAAAATGCTCTACCCGCAGACCTCTAGCTCCCGACCCAGGCCCGGTCAAAAGGAAAGTCTTAAGTAGTTTATAAAAGAGCCAGAGAAGTCTTGCGGAAGAGAACTGTGTACTGTGTCTTTCTGCATCAGAAACACAGGAAAAACTTCTCTTATAAACCTCCTCAAAAGTGCTGAGAGCCTTTTAGAACGTTTCAGAGGTTTTCAGCACTTTATCGATACAAGGTGCCATGAAGTTAAAACAAATAAAGTTAGATTTGTGTTTGGATGAGTGATCATCTGATGAATACCATCATCCCACATAACGCCCACCATGCTTTCAAGCAGGGCAAATGAGCACCAGTGCAAATGTTTGTAGGTTAAAAGAAGTGTTTTGTTATTGAATTGCTGTGTTCTTGTGTTTGACTCTGGTGAATGATTCTTTGACATCAGAACCATGCTTGAGAAGAGTTTCTAATGAGGCTGAGAAAGAAGTGTATCACCTGTATACACATTTTAACCTTTTTATACATGTAAACAACCTATGTGTCGAAATGTACATCAGACATTTCTTATAACAGTGATGATGGCTAAAACATTGACCTTTAAGTACAGAATTGTTTCTATGATTTCAGTTTGCTTACTGGGTGGATGCAGTCATCTTTGTGTTCAGCCTGGAGAATGAGATCAGCTTCAACACAATCTACAGTTACTATGCCAAGATGCGTCGATACTGTGACATGGAAGATATTCCAATTATTCTCGTTGGGTCGCAGGACTTAATCAGCGAGACCAATCCTCGTGTTATATGTGAAAGTCGCATCCGAAGGTTAACAGCCGACCTAAAAGATTGTCAGTACTTTGAGGTGTGTGCCACCTATGGCTTCAACGTTGAGCGAATCTTTGAAGCTGGTGAGTACATGAGTTCATTATAACACTTCTGAGTACATTCCTCTTTTAAGAGGCTTGTGCTCATAGTTATTTTGCAGTTTTCTAGATGGTGAGGCCTTTTGTTTGAATAAGTTATTTTCATTTTCTGGCATTAAAAGAGACGCAAAGATAGCGATAGCCTTGCTTTTGTCTTCAGTTTCAATCTGATTCTTCCTCGATTCTGCATTTCATGAAAACTGACCATTGATTGCACTGTGCATTTCTATAATGTGTCTAGAGTAGTGGTTCGATTTTATATTACCGTTAGTTCGCTGATTATTTTGCATTGTTTTTAGCGTGTATGCAAGTGTTGATGAAGAGGACAGTTGATCTGATGGGTCCTTGTTCTGGTCGACGTTCTCTCACTGCCTCCAAGTCGTTCCAGTTACGGCAGTCACAGTGCAGCAGCTCAGGCAAGGGTTGCGATTCAACCAGCCAGGCCTCAAGGCCAGCATCAGCATCTAATAACTATGTTTCTCAGGTAAGTAACCTATTGTTTGTTATTGTTTACTATCGCCATCTTATTCATCTCGCATACTGGTCTTTGTCTATGGATTTTACTACCACCAGATTTGCAAAGCGCTTATCTCTCTCATATCAATTCGCAAGCAGTTGCAGACATATCTTTTAATTTTATTAATTAATTAATAAATTAAATTAATTCGATAATTAAATTATCTTTTTCCAGCTACCCATGCTCTTGGGATGAATTAATAAATTAGCATGGTACAAGTATCTAATGAATAATTGTAATATTATTAATAATAATTATAATAACTGTTACATATCTAAGCAAAAATAATAATGATAATAATAATAATAATCTTTCAAAATACTGTAAATGGATATATGTTATACCTTATGATCCAAACTGATTATCATCTCTTAACTTCTCTTCATCGTTTATATCATTGTCAGTCATCTTCAGTTATTTTCATTGTGAGCATTATTGTCCACCATTAGCTTCATCATCAGTCATTGTTATCAGTTGACTGTTTCTTTCTAACCCTGTGCAGAATTGTTTCTGAAGTTAATCTTCAATATTCATCATCCTCATAGCTTAGCACCTAAAACTCATCTAGCTAAAACTTAAAACTCATATTGACTTTGTTTTCTGTTACTTACCAAATTTTGACTTGGCTTCTTTAGTGGACTGACTTTGACCAGCGACTGGTGCCTTTTTCATTATGATAACACTGCTCCAGAAGTCATTGGATTATATCAGAGCTTCATCATCACCACCACCACCATCCCACCACCATCACTGGAGCCAACATTCAGCATCATCATCATCATCCTCATCAATTTTCAGTTATCATCATCATCGTAATCATTTATGACATATTTACCATTTCCTGAGTCATATAAACTCAGGTAGAAAAACCTTTGAATGCTAGTCTTTGATTTTTTGCCAGGGACATTCTCCACCATTCCGAGAATCCACACCATCGTCGGATGTTGAATTCTACCCACTTCCACCACAAAGGCCAGAACGAAGGAACAGACCTCCTCAGCTGAACAAAGACAGAGAAAAGAATGTTTTACAGGTATAAACTGTCTGCTTTCTAACTTTTATTTTCATGTAATTACACTTGATTTATTACATCACTGTTGTAACCAGACTGACTCTCTGGAATCTAATGGATTTCTGGTTGGCATTGGTACAATATCAATATTAAGGTTATATTTAATTTTCATATTGATTGCCTCAGGCTGCACAGTGTTGTTGTTATTCTAACTTTTGACCATTGAGTGGTGACCAATGCACTGTATAGGTTTCCAGGATGGACTAGACTGCCATGTCACCTAGTGCATGCAATTTAAAATGACAATAATAGAAGATTTGTGTGGATTATGTATTTTCCAGGGTATTGATTTCCTGCATCATACTGCTTGATTTCCAAACAGTAGGCAAGATAAAATTTTGAGTTTGGAACAACAAGGCTTAGCAACCACTATGAACACTACATTACATTATGTGGCTCCCTACAGTGTGGTTGTATAGGGAGCTCGGCCACAAGCAGTTTCTGTGAGCTGGTGATACACGAATGTCTGATTACATTGCGTTATATGGTAGTTGTGTGCTTATGGTCATAGATGGAAGAGGAACAGCGGGTGAAATTGCTGTCGGTCACTGCCGAGATAGCACGTATGTCGGCACCTGCAAGTTCTCTGTCTACACAGAACTTCAGTACGCAGCAGGTACATGCTTCTCTAATCTCATGAATAGCACAGAATTCTCCTTTTGCTAGGTTAACTGGTGTCATTGCTTTTGCAGATGAAAAAGACAGCTGTTTACACAGTGCAACTTGAGCTCAATTTCAAGCCTTAATTGCACAAATACTCCTTATGACAGGTTAAGAAGACGACTGTTTTTGTATGCAGCGGAAGTTTATCTTGTGCTGTTTGATGATAACATGTTGGTTGCTTAAGTCCAACTGGTTTCGGTTGATTTGAATTAATAACTGGTTATGAAGTGGGCATGTAACGGTTCACTGCTTACCCAATGTAGGCGTGTTTTTGCAGTTAAAGTTAGTAGAGCTCTGTTTAGTTAGAATGCTTAAGGAGGAAGGAAGTTATGTTTGTGTTTTGCCTGTCATTGCACTGTTACAGTTTTGTTCTAACTCAGTTGTATTTGTCGTTGCCTGGTGGTTTTGTTCTTTGTGTTTTATGCATGCAGCGAAATTTCTTCATGCACCGACCTTTATCGTATCTGTTTACCATTCTTTTTAAATTCTTGGAGAGAAAAGATAGTGAAGTTAAAGCAGTCACAATGTTAAGAACTTGAAGAAATTGTTATTGCACAGCATTTTAGAACAGTTGGTTGATATGTAACACAATAGTATGCTCTAGGCAAAGGTTGCATTAGGGTGATTATAATGTGGTTATGCAAGTAGTAACATGGTGCTTTAATACAAGTTTTTCCAAAATTAAAACATTTGCTGGAAGACTTATGTTTTGAATTGCTGAACATTATTGAACAACATATTAGGTTTCTGCTAATAAATACGGACTATTAAAGAATAAAATTGCTTTGTATAGAGCGTATTATTTTTGTACAGAGTACCGTAAATGGCAAAAAATACAAGAAACTTTTTCAAAATGTTTGAATTGAGCAAATGTTAAGCACAGTAGTGTGATCCAAAGTTTGTTTGGCATGCCATGTAATTACAAAGTTTGTTCAAAGAACCAGTAACTACAGTAATAGGCTAAAAGGTTCAGCCAAATTTAACCGTATTAGGGTTGCACAGGTGGATCAGAGATTTCTGATGATATATTGTAGGCAATTATAGAGCTTTATGGCAAACAAACAAGAAGCGTTACATATACAACAAAGTATGTTTGCAATCCACCAAGTAAAAGTCTTCAGCAGCTATTAAGTGAATTCCCTGAGAGGATGTTCTACCAAGAAAGATGATTACTATTTCAAAAAGTTCTTTGCAGTCACATCTAAATATTATTTAGTTTACATCAGTTTACATCTGATGTAATTTATCCAGTGGAGCTGTTTGGATCCTTCCAGTATTCAAACACTGAAACTAATCTTACCTTATCCTTGTGGACAGCACTAATGCAACCACTGCCTAAAGCATACGATTGTGTTATGCATCAACCAACTGTTCTAAAACATTGTGCAATGACAATTTTTTTAAGTTCATTACTCTGTGACTGCTTATGTACCAGTATTTCACAGTTAAGGCAAGTGTTCATTCGTTCAGCCACAATTAATAGTAGAGATAATCTACCTGGTGCCAAAAATATTTTGAAGTTAACACTTACCAGTAGCTCTTTATATTTTAAAAGACATAACAGTGTGGGATTATGGAAACATTTTCAAACATTGCTCAATGCATGAAATGAGTCAAATTTAGAGGTGTTGCTGTTTGATGTATATTCAATGCCTTTGTAAGGTTGTTAAGACACGCTACAGTAAGTACTAATTACACTAAATACATGTCATACATATTGCACACATTCATACTTTCTGGTTTGCTGTTAACTGAAAAAGAAGTGGAAATTTTGGTTTGTTGTTTTGTTGAATTTGCTGTTGTAGCTGTTTGATTTCATTACTGGTTTGCTGTTAACTGAAAATGAAAAGGAAATTTTGGTTTGTTTTGTTATGTTATTCTTCTAATCTGTGTCACTTTATCATGTCTGAACCTAGGGGCATGAGTTAGTTGATACAAGGGATTTTTCGTCACCGTTTTCAACTCCTAATCTTGCACGGAAAAAGATTTCATCTAGCGTTCAAAAGTCGAGCTCATTCAGTGTAAGTCATTGTGTGGGCAGCTTCAGGCTTTTCATTGCTCTCAATGTTTTCCCATTTTTTTGTAATGATTATTTTTGAAGCTATCTGACAAATTAATTTTGACTTAACCCACGCAATTGCTTTGGAAACGCTTAAGAAGTTTTGGCTCTGTTCATGACAAATGTGAAGAAGTCATGCTGTCTGCTTCAGAATTCCATTCATTTTACGTATTCTAACCCTTTAGAAACAATTTTTCCATTACTGTCTTAAATACTTTGTTTTAAAATCTCCCTTTTAATCTGAAATATCTGTTTCATTGTTATTTGTTTGTGTGCTTGGTGTGCACATTGTTTATCGACTGTTTCATATACTGTCCTTGGCTGTTCAATGCAAGATTTGCTACGTGCATACCTAAAGTTTTTAATGTTTTGGCAGAACAGAAAATCAGGTTAAAGTGTATAATAAACTTTAATTCTAGTTAGTGTTTAACGATACTAATTATGATTAGGATAGAAATTATTATTATGATGGCAATGACAGTGACAACACTAACTGTAGATGCCGACGGGAATTATTTTGTGCTTTTCTAATGATTTATTCATTGACTGGATTCTCGGATGGATTCTTTTGGCTTTTTATTTATACTGTTTCATAAGCAGCATTTACCAAAGAGCACAGTCAAGCTTTGTCTCTTTCTATTGTCTGTCTGTTTGTCCATATTCATAGGTATGTGTAATGAATATGCGTAATGCGTATGTATAATGCATATGTGCAATACATGTGTGTGTATTTGTTATTAATATTCCTTTTGCAGTTTGTCTTCATGTCAAGTTACAAAATGTAGTTGGGAGATAGGAATAAACTAACTGTTTATAATGTAACAAATCTTGAAATTCACCTTTTAGATCTCTTGTAGCGCTTTTCTGTACGTCAAGATTTATTTGGTAAATTTCAACTTGTAATTTATTTCACGTGTTGATTACTTTCACCAGAAACTCTTTATGGGTTACCCTGCCATGGTAAATTTCATAATACAATTTCATGCCATGAGAAATTTAAGTGTCAGCCATGGGTGTTGCTCCTGGCCATAAATTTATGCAGAGTAAACAACTTGTTATTCCATGCACCGCATTGCACCCATTTTGTTTACTGATTTTACTCATTAACTTATTTAAACCTATTAATTCTTAATTGCTTCACTGATTTCGATGCTATACTTGTTGGTTATCTTGAGTTTGCCATGAATGTGAAAATGTACATCCATTTCAGTTGTTGTTTGTAATAGTGAAGTAGGATCTACAATGTGTAATGCTAATGGTGTGATTTGCCATGAAAGACATTTCCGTCCTTCTCCGTATCATTGCCCACCGTTCACTCTTTGAAGTTATGTCAATAAATGGCAGAAGCTGATGTAGCTAGAATACTCAGAGTTGATTGTCTGGTGGCAGAGCACAATCACTGTGGTCTGTTGCAAAAAAATTGTCTGGTAGTCGTTAACTGCGGATATCGGATGTTGTCCATATACAGACGAACTTGTCATTCTTTTAGAACTTAGGCTTGAGAATAATGCTTTTGACAAGTTTGTAAAAGTTGCTGTGGAAGTGCCCATGCACACTTGCATGCACACACACACATGCACTTGTATATGAAGCATACATACATGCATCTTATGTCAGGGAGCTATGCATCTCAGTCCCATCCTTACCTGGCTGCAGTTCCTTCACTATTCTGCACAGAGTGACATGTTTGTTGCACCTGCACAAAACTTCCCATTGCTGTGTAAAATCTTTGCAGTGGTTGGTCCTTATCTCTGGAATAAGTCACCTAGCAACCTGTGACATGAGCTTCTTGGCCTTTGCCTATTTTGCCCAAGTGCTTGGAAGACCATTCAATTCGTGGTTTTGTTTTCTGAAGTAGCTTTGTATAAATTTATGATTGCAATACAATATACACACGCACATATGTACCATATGCTTTGATATCGGACAGGGGGTGTCTTTGAGCATTTTGGCAACACTGGTGTCTTCTGTTATACCAGACATTGCTTTAAAGACGATGTTTACTAAGGCTGTAAGCATGTCCGATTTTCTAGACTTCTGGTCTCCTGCGGCACGGCTCGCAATTGTCACTGCAAATTGACATGCGCGAACTGCCCTCGGCTCGTGCCAGCTCGGGTCTGAAGGAAAAATTCACAAAAAGACTTGGTGTAAGTTGGTTGTTCTGGGTGGCCGTCTGTGTATCTGTCTTTCTGACTGTACAATCTGTCTGGCTGACTGTTTGTCTGTCCACTTCCTTGCATCTGTTTAGTTGTTCGCTTTGTAGACAGAACTTCATCTGTATATGCACGTTAGCCCTTAATCTAGTCAGTTTGCCATTATTTTCCAAGGCATTGTAGTTGCCATACAGTGTTGTTTCTTTGTTGTATCAGTATTTTGAAGTGGATGCTATATTTTAGCTTTTACTTGTTTTCCTTGGAATATTGTTTTAGTTCATGTGCTTTTGAAATTTCAGTAGTTCTATTTAACAGTTTTTATGCTGGCAGTCTCTCTAATACCATGTTATATTTTCTGTGGAAATGATGTATTTTTATTATCTCTGTAAATGAGATTATATCATCATCTCTTGACCTGAGAGGTATTTAATACCAGGTATTGTTTTACATGAGCAATTTTTACTTGATTTGTCAAATTTTATATTCCTCTAGGGAGATTTTTTCATTTAATTTTTTACTTCTTTTTTTATTAGATTTGTAAACTTTTAAAATATGTTGACTTATGATTTGTGCTTTTTATATATATATTTTTAATTTTGATATAGATTGTTAAGAACAGTAGTGCATGGCTTTAGCAGAAACTCCTATCTTTGGAGAGTCTGTTTATATTCGTTTCTGCTTCTCTTAACCCTGTCTTGGGATTGTTTGACTCACTGTGGAATGCTACTGTAACATGGCCTGTTTTCACTGTTGGCTTCTGATTTCTCTTATCTGGCTAGCATCTCTTTTATCATTTGTTTCTGGCTGAATTATGTTGTTTCTCAGTGATAGTAAATGTTTCTGTGGATGTTTGCTGTCTGAGAATGACGTAAAGGATGTTTTGTGATAGCTTCAATGAAGTTTTGCTGCTCTCATTCTCTGTTGCTTGCACAACCATATCTGTGCCATCTAACTACTTCTATGAATGTCCCTTTTACATGTGGTTGTGAATTTGAAATTGCTTTGGCCATACCATTCAAATTTTATACAAGGATCCAAGAGTATTGCTGGGCACAGTCAGCAGTGAACAACTGCAGCATTGCTCTGTAAACTAGTTGAGATTACCTGACTGTTGGAGGAGGTCTTGTGATTCGTTGATATAGTTTAATTGTCTTACATTGATATAATGTAATTATGGCAGCATACTGTAATAAAAAGTGTACAATAGGAAATTAAATCTCAGAAGTAATGTTTGAAACAGCAGATATTGATGTAGTTGGAATGCTTTTCCCAAACTGCAATGTTTATTGGGCCTACATTGTGCTATTGGTGGTCAGCTAGGCGCCCAATGTGGGCCAATGAATGTGGTTATGGTAATAAAACTGTTGCAGTGTGGTTTATAGCCAGACATTGCTGTTACTTTTTGAAGTGACTGTTTGCAAGCAGTCTAGTGACTTCAGTGTCTGTTCTTAGCAGCTGCTACTTTCAAAAGTTTGCTGACTTGTGAATTCTGCTCATATTTAATGTAACCAGGACATATTTCAGGTCAGCTGCCTTTGGCCATTTGTTTTTTCCCATCTTACGAATGAAAGACTTGTGATTCTCATGCATATTTACACAATATTCAACAGCTTTGAAATTGACTGCCTGTGCAGAGAAGAGAATGGAGTCTGAGTAAAAGAGGCTGAATGGGAAACTGGAGGAGGACCTTGAACAAGAAGAGGACCTTGTTGGAGGCGATATTGTGAGAGAAGTGAAGTTTCCATGCTTAAGGACAGATGGCAGTATGGGTGGAACTAAGGAATGTGTTCAGTAACTACTGTCAACGTCGTCCCTCAGCAGAGACTGTTTAATATGTTGGTGTAATCCAGTTTGATCAGGACTGACTGACTGTTGTTTCTTCAGTATTATTCACTGACTTGCAAACAACTGTTTTTCACTGGATGACTGACTAGCCACACCTTAGATTTGCATTTCAATGTTATCGTAATCAGTCTTGAATAATAATAACAGATATGCCAGGAAGCATTTGGCTACATGTGCATCAGCCAGACTAGTACTATTGCTATTATGATTATTGATTATTTAAAAAAAAATAAAACATCATGTATAATAATTTGTCTGGAGAAAAAAAGAGATATTATTTTCAATGTTTATTATTTTTAGCTATTTGTTAACAATATTTTTTAAACCAAGATTTATATCCCAAGGTATTTTGACAGTTAGGTTAAGAAACTGTTTGATCTGAATTATATGCTGTAAAGAGCAGCCAAAGGACTCGATGGTTATGAAAGTTATGGAAGCAAGAATGAGGCGAGACTTTTGTCTCCTGTCACTTGAGAATGGCAGTGGCTAAGATGATGAACCAGTCTGAGTGCAAAACCCAGTTAGTCATGCTGTATTAATAATGCCGTTATATTATAATTTTCTATTTTAACTCAAAGTAGAAACTATTGAACAGCATTTGGGAAAGTTTACAGGGCATTGGTCGAGAATGGCCCATCTAGAACAATGCATTATTATTATTATTATTATTATTATTATTATTATTATTATTATTATTATAGTATTATTATTATAGTATTATTATTTTAATAATTTTTATTATTGCACATAGTATTATTACACTCTAGTTTTGTTGTATTTTATGATCTTTCATGTATCTGTGGCTTTGCTTGGAATAGCAATTTCTAACATTCTTGGTTTGTTGCAAGTCTATCTCTGTACATCGGTAGATTGTGGTTCTTTCCTGCTTGCATAGCATGTATGAGTCTTCACTCTGGTCAAATGACAGGTGTGGAAGTTGGAAATGGTTGGTTGTAGGTGCAGACCTGAAGGGTGTTGTGGGGTGGAAAAGTTGAAGGAAGCAGGAAATGGGTTTTGAAATGGGCTACTGGAAAACCAGACTTGCTACTTGAAAACCATGGAACTCAAGATGTCTCATATTGGCGACTAACCAAAAGCCTGTGGACGGACATGTGCTACTTGAAGAAACCATGTACTGATTATTGAAAAAAAGCTGGAATGGCATCCGGAAAAGCCTGGAGTTGCTACATGAAAAAATGTGTACTGGATACTGGAAGAATCCAGACTGGTCCTATTCGAACAAAAATGCACATCGTTAAAACTGATGTAGTGGAGTATAGTTAACTTTGGGCTGCGATTGAAGGGAAGTAATTAGGCGTCTCAAATAACTACTTATTAATAGTTGCAATAGTAACTAATGGGCATTGTAAATGGCTGGGTGACTGTGGTCCTTCTTTCAGTCGGAGCCTAGTCCAGATGATCCATGCAGTGGACTTGCACCACTGCTGAGTCACAAGGAACCACGCTATCGATTCAGTCTCATAGTAGTAAGTCTTCTCGCCGGTTTGTCGGTGAATGTGATGCAGTCTTTCCCATGAACCGTGGTGAAGTGACATGGCTGGCATATTGACCTACAGCTCAGAATATAGTTCCTCCCAATATGTTCCACCCTTTTATTGACCTATGGCTTCAGAAATTAGTTCCTTCCAATACACTGTATCTTTTTTGGTGATGCACCTCTTTTGCGCATCCTTTTGATAGGAAAGATTGAAATTGTTACAAGATCCCAAGAAGGCAATTGTGTTTGGGAAATGGATGCTTTTTAAAGATTTTAGTGCTCACCTGTCTGACTTTATATATATTTCTTTTATTGAAACGTTAAGTTGACAAACCGCAACTTAGTACAGATAGTAGAAAGAAAAACAAATGACTAATAGTCTAATTAATGCCTGATCTAGAGGTAGTCTAGTGTGGCAGTTTCAAAATGTCTGGTAGTCCTAAATGTCTGGTAGAGATGTTGCATTTTGGAAGTGGTTCAAGATTCAGGTTGTTTTACTGAAAGCCTGGTCGTTTTTGACCATAGTAAACGAAGTCTATTCAATGGTTGAAGTGCTTAGTTCGAGTGGCCAGCCATGTTGCATACCTCATATCCTCTTTCAAGATTTCTGTGTTTCTTTATGCATGCCAATTTCTTTCAACTAATGCTGCCTAGGTTAATGCATGAATGTTTCCGTTTGTTGTAGTGTAGCGCAATTTTGTATTGTCTGTCTTCCTAGTGTACCGTTTTCTTGTTTTTCTGATGCATTATTATTTACACATTTTAGGCTAAAGAAACTGCTTATTTTTAGTGGTATTTCAGGGATGAATTACTTTGGCAGTTTTGTTTCATTTCCTTGTACTTTGTGATGTTCAGTCTTTGTGGAATAGTGAATACTCGTGATTAGCCATTTACAGAAGCAGCTGCGGTGCTAGATGTTGTAAATACAGATACGTATTCTGCAATATGGGTAACTATTGCATGTGCTAAAGTTTTATGCTATGCTTTCATGGGAGGTTATGTGGTATGTTAATATATACATATGGTATGTATATAAATTTCTCAATATGTTCTGCTATATTACAGTATATATATATATATGTATGTGTTAGTTGGAAATATTAGTTATTAGTATGTTGTGGAGAGTTGGTGCATTTCGTTTGCTGCCTGGTGTTGTTCTGGCTGTGTTCTGTTTCAGAGCCTGAATGTTGTTGTGTTATAGGACCGCATCGACTCATTTTTCAAGGAGTTTCAGGTGCCTAAGGATAAGGATAAGGCTCCTCTGACTCCGCTGCTGAGTCGAATCCCTCGTCACCGATCCTACTCAATTCAGGTGCCTATTACGGTTGATCAGCCGACTTCGACTGCAGTCGATCGGTTGGCTGTGATCATTTCTCAAGCTGTTAGTTAGCTGCCTGTTAGATGTCAGTCCTCTGCTCTTTGCCTGTTCAGTTTCTGGTTTGTTCAGCATGGATCTTGGGCTTTACATGCTCCTAATAATCTCTGTTGTTTCCAGAAGTTGCTCAGGTGAATTTAACACACGCGGGAGGTGGTTCAGTCTAAAAGGACACAGACCGCTTTTAAGTCTGTCGACTGTTGAGTTGCTTGATTCAGCCATCATCACCTCAGATCGGTTTAAACATCTAACAAGTACAACATGATGGCTGTGATGGGTCAGGTGCTTATCTTGTATTAGGGAAAATGCAGGTTCGTGCCTTTCCTAAGACAGTGACATGTCAGGGCCTTGAACAAGTCAGTCTAACTGAGTAACTGTGGCTAGATATTGGGCCTTTCTGGTGCTATATAGAAAGTCTTAAAAGTCTTGTCACTAACCTACAACTCCCAACAATACTCAGGACTACAGTACCTTCAAGAACTTATCACCATCCAGCCATCCCTTCTCTACTCAATCCTCCCAACTTGCTCTCAGCCGTTCCCAGTCACTACTCATCTCAAGTTCTCCAATTGATCATTATCCCACAATGCACCTCAACTCTGGAATGAACTTCCCTCTGAATTCCACTTATTTTCAGTTCTTCAACAATACTGCCACTCACACACTGTCATCTGCCTCAGGCTCCTCCACTTGTCACTCCACAGGCTTTCCACTCCAAATTCAAGTTTCATCTCTTCATGAATTCCTACCCTTGTCGATCCAATACTCCACCTTTGACGCTTACTTGTCCTCAATGAAACCTGCCTTAACAGCTGCTCTGCCTCCTCTCTATGGGAACCGGACTTGGACCTCCACTGGATACAACGTAGTGCTTGTGGATAAGCAGGTGCCCTGTGCTTAGCTTTAGAGTAGTGCTTTAGGAATTTTAAATTTACAATTATGATACACAAATACAAAAAATTATGCTAATCATCAGGACGGCTTGCTTGAACTCTTTTCTGTGATTAGTTTTAGAGTTTTGTGGAATTGGTTGAAATTAGGCTGACCAGTTGTTCTTGGCTGACTTTCAGCTAACCTTTTCGTAGATGATAGCATACAACCTAAAAGAGAGGGGCCTCTGTGTTAATTTCTTTTCTTGTGGTAGCAAGCCTTTTGCTAGTGCAGATTCCCAGATTCAGTTGATTTCCTGACTGTTTGGGAAATTGTTTCTGATCTGTGGAAGCCACAAATGTAGACAATTATTCATTTACTTATCGGTCTGGGCTGTTGTGCTTGTGGCACCTTTGGTGACAGTTTTCTTATATCCACATCTATCCTTCTCTAACTATGCAGGTAAGTGTCAGCAAGTAAAGCATCTGATGATATATATATATGTGTGTGTAGATAGAGTAGCAGCTTTGCTTTTCTATGTTGTAGTCTCGTTCAGTCAGATTGTTTTGCGCACAAGGAGTCTTTCTAGTTAGCTGTACATATCTGTGTACATACTGTATATCGACAGAAGGTGTCTGTTTGGTTGTTGCCTTGCTATGGTTTGCTGTCTTGGCACCCCAACTGAGTGATCATCCTTCGACTGACCGTGAGACCTTGCTCTTGAGGAGATTCTTTAGAAGCACGTGAACAACAAGTTTGTAACCTTTGAATGACTTTTGTGTATTAAGAGCTGTCCTAAAGGTGCAAGGAATGCTTGCGTTGTAAGGGGAGTGTGTTGGTTCAAGCGTCCTCCTGCTCCTCGAAACAATTACTATGTAAGGACCTTGAGCAAGTCCTTTATGCACACGGGGAGTCTTTCTAAGCACCATTGCATAATCATTGGGTGGTGATGCTATATCTAGAAATGATAGTTGATAGTGCCCTAGTTAATTTATTTGTGAATAAGAGACTGTTTGTTGGAACGGCGGCATTCCTCTGAACTGGTCCTTTCCAGATGTCCAATGGCTTGCTACGTGGTATCAATTTTCATCTGTTGAAAATGGTCCCTTTTTGTCGATTCTGACTAGTGTGCAGATACATATAGTGAAGCAGAGTGCTTCAGTCAAAGATGTTGTGAAAGCGTAGTCGTACAACTACAACACATACCTCTTGTTTACAACTTACTACTTTACAAGCCACTACTCTGTCTACACCTTCATTGAGCAGCAATGCTAAACATGCTGCATGGATTCACTTTGACGTTGGGGAAAATCTCAGGATCTGAAAGCGTATGTTGTGGGATTTGTTTAGGTCTATGTACAGGACTTCATGAAAACTGTGTAGCAGTTTATTTCACTTGAGTAGAACAGACCCTTGCATTGCTGTCTTGTGTGTTCAATCATGAAAAATCTTAGATTAGCTTTGATGAGATGGAGCAAAATTAGGTTTGAATCAATTAGATTGCAGATCTGCTTCTGTATCAGCCAGAAGTGTTTGTTTTCTCTGTTTCTATCTGTATGTGCATGTTGGTGTTTGTGCCTTTTGTACAGGTGGTCTGATTTGTTATAATTGTTTCCTGTTGTCTTGTACTGGATGCTGATAAGGAATGTCAATTTCAACTTATCTTGATGCTTGTTTGCCATGGCCATTGAATAATTGGAGTCTTTTTGTATAATTAAGGTCACCATAAATAAACCAACTTGCTCTAGGAGGAAATGTCCTGGTAAAGAAAGTCTCTTGAAGTGGTGGTGACATCCTGAGCATGAAACTCAACCTACAGCAAGTTGCATCTTTCTAGATCAGTTAGATAGCTAGACCATGTGTTCAGTGCTTAAACTGAGAGGTTCTTTAAAGGTGCTATATCAGTTAAATGCTATATATATATACACACACACACACACACACACACACACACACACACACACACACACACACACACACATACACACACACACACACACACACACACACACACACGGAATGGTTGCATGCAAAGTTGCAAAAACAGTACATGTCACCCATATATATACTAGCATGCATATATTATATATGTATATATACATACATGCCTGCTTACATAGGCACACACAGACATACAAATAAATACATATATACACAATTACACACAAACATGTACAAACATTGTTCATGCTTATATAGTTATGTACATATTTCATGCACATAAACTCTGCTACTCTGTCTGAAAACTATTAGTTCCTTTGGAGGTTTCCTGTTGCCAACAGTTTTTAAAAACCTGTTGCACACATACAGTTTGACATTCTTGTCCTCGATTTGATTTGGAAACTTCAGAATTAAGAGGAGTGTTTTTCTATTATCGGCAGTTTTTGTCCCCCCCCCAGAATTGACATTCTTATTAATGCATCATGAGTTTGGTTCGCTTTTTGTTTTCCTTTCTTTGGTGCCTGACTGTTGTATTGATGAAAATGTGTTTCGTTGCCACTTGGGCACTTGGGACGCTTTGTTCAGACTTCAAGAACTAACTTGCTATTTGTGTGTAGTGCCTGCCTGCCATTTTTAATTATAAACATTATGTTTATAAGTGCATTTATGTGGTCAAAAGTGGCACTAGGCGATTTGAACTGCTTCTGTGCTTGTACGGCTAAGTACTGTAAAAGTCCGGTAACATGCAGATGACAGGAGTCGTGATGTCAGAACAGGAAGATAATGGAACAAGTGTTACTGAATTAAGCTGAAAAATTTCAGAACATGTATGCTGCATATTACATGTCCTTATGTAGTCTATTTGTACCTGTATGCATCAGCAGCATCCTTCATGTAGACCTATTGACTTTATTTAAAAAAATAGAAATAGAAATGAGCATGTAATGAAAGCACTGAATCTCAGAGTAAATCATTCAGCCTTTTTAAAATTAGAAATTTAAGCTGTAGAAGACGTTGAAACTACTGCTGTAGAGAAAATTATCTTGTGAGATTAAGTCAATGACTCCTTCGTAACAAGACCCCACAGGGATATAAAGCTGCTTCAAATTAATGGTTTTAATGATGTCATAGTATGTATTTTATCGCTTTGTTGTGTACTGCTGTATTAACTGTCAGCCTCATTTAATCATCTTCTGCTACAATAACTATATGTCCAAATATTGAAACTACTTTTTTAATAAGTGCAGTTTTCTTTTTTGCCTGTTTTCACTCATCTTAAGTGATCATTTCCTCTTATCTCTTTGTGTAATTGTTATCATGTCTACTTGAGGAAGCCTCTGAATAAACTTCTTATTCTTACCACTCTTTGTTGTTGGTGCATGCAATTTTTTGCAAACTACTAAGTATGACTTTGCATATGATTTTGCTGAAGAGCACCTCTTGCTTTGGCTGAAACGCTCATTAGAATCTATCTTTCCTGACATTCTGTTGTTTGGTTGGCGTAGCTGTATAGCCATCATACAAATGATCTCTGAGAAACTTGACTGTTAGTTTTTCTTCAATTGAAAAGCAACTATGATGGTTGCCCTCTGCCATTATGATATTAGGCCTAATCAGAAGTTGCCCGAAGGTCAAATAGTTTCTATGTATCGAATTATCTATTGTATATGTATACCTGTACAACAGGGGTCTCCAAAGTACGGCCCGCGGGCCACATCCGGCCCGCTAAGGCCTTTAATCTGGCCCGTGGAACTCTCCTTGAAGAAACAAACTAAATTGGGAAAATTGAAATTTTAACGCCGCTGTACTCTGACATGCATATTGTCAAAATCCATGTCGCTGTTTGTAAGACACTGTGCCTGATATGCAATGACACCATTGCAATGCTTAAAGAGTACAATATTCGGAGACATTATGAATACAAGCATTCATCGCATTACTCACAATTCACTGGACAGCTGCGTACAGAGAAATTTTTTTATTCAGAGTTTTGGCCCGTGGAGCTTTAGAAAGTCAGCAATGTGGCCCCCCGCTGGAAAACTTTGGAGACCCCTGCTGTACAATACTTATCTATGTATAAATAGGGAACAACCGGGTAGACATTTTCTACCGGGTAGCAAATCCGAGTATTTGGATATACTATTTGCCGGATCCGGGTACGAACCGAGTACCGTTTTTACATGTAATAAAAAAAAGATCAGCATAAACATTATTTTTTTACCTGTAATAATGAACCAATTAGATATATATACAAATACGACAGCGACTGTAAGTCTCTATGAGTGTATTTTGTGACTTTTTGTCAATAAAAAAATTGAAAGCTTCAAGTTGAATTGTAGGTATTTGCGTGGCTATTATTTGCCGAGGCGAATAGTTCGAAAAACCCGATATCCGGCCGGGGCAAATGGCCGAAGCGATTTCCGGTTGTTCCCTAATCTATGTGAAATAGTGACAGTGCATATGTAATACATCTCTCCAATATCAGAAAAAAGAAAGAAATACCTGTACAGTACATCACTGCTTGTACGTGTACTGCCGTTTGCTTTGCAAATTTATGAGTTGGCCGAGGTGTAGTTCCAGTCTTTGAACTACACATTAACAAATTTATGTATCATGTTAATTTGGTGTCATTGGGAGACTTTATATAGACACATGTTAACTGAATTCATGTGTTAATGGAACGTGCATTACCGGACTTTTACTATATATCTTGATTTGCATTGTTTGGCATGCAGTCTACATGTTTTGATAATGATAATGATTGTGATAACAATGACGACAGTGTCAGTGGTGATGATGATGATGGTTTGAACATTTGATGATTGTGAGTAAGGTGATTTAGTCAGAAGGTTCCACAATATGGTAAATCTTACCATATGTTATATAATTTGAAGATCTGTGGGCATGTATGTGCTTGACTGTATTGTGGCACCAGCGCAGTCTTCATCTCGCTCCTTTGTTTGGCATTCTGTAATGTTTTGCTTTATGTTCTAATCTATGTAAGGCACTTGCTTTTCTTTATCTTTGCAAGCTGGGCTTATCTTAAGTGATAATTTTCTCTTATCTTTTTGTATGATTCTTATCATGTCAACTTGAGGAAGTCCCTGAATAAACTTAGTCTTACCAGCCTTTGTCGTTGGTGCATGTCATTTTAATCAATCTTTTTCTTAATCTTCAGCAGTTGTACAGCGTTGATGTTCCAGTGTGTTAGGGTCTTTAGTCCAGTCATTCATTTGACATGCTTGCTTGTCTTCTAAGTGTTCTTCACATTTTGTCAAATCGTAATATTTGACTTTTCAAATTTGCTAAAAAGAATCTTGGAACTTTTTGCTTCTTTGTTTCTGCAGTTTGCTTAGTTTCTTTTCTGTTGACTTAGATGAAATTCTTTGTTGTCTAGTGACATTCTGTGTTTAATTTTATATTAATATTCAGTTTTGTATTTATTTTTCATCGTTTGTTACTTCATTTGTTTTAATGTAAATATTTCTTTTGGCCATCTCCATATGTTTTCAATGCTTTTGTCTGTGTGCACCTTTGTCTGTGTGGGGTTTCTGTGCAGGATAGTTTTTCTTATGGGTGGATTGTTTTTGGTAAAATCATATCATTATGGTATTTTGGGATGGTTGCCAGGATGTTGTTTTTATCTGGGTCGAATAGTATCTATATAGCATTCTTGGGTAGGATAGAATCTTTGTGGTGTTTTGGGTTAAAACAGAATCTGTGTGGTATTATAGAGTAGAGAACATTTGTGACTATCTGAGACTATCTATCTCCTTTGGTCTTGCTGGTGATCTGCTTGGATTGGCTTGGTTCTTTCTTGTGTGTGTGCACGTCCTTTGTGGTCTCAGGGGATAATAGGTCTCGCTAGGTTTCTACTCCATTTGGGTTGACCCAAGGTTCAGTTTTGGGCCCTCTGCTGTATTTATACTTCTATATTTATTCTTTAAACTTTGGGCATCAGTGTTCTTCTGGCTTCACATGCTGTTCTGAGCCAATCATTTGCTGTTGATACCCAGGCCTACCTGCCCTACGTCCCGTATGGTTGCAGCTTCCCAAGTCGTGCAGCAGGCTACGGGTGCACTCACGGTCTGGATGTCGTCAAACCGCTTGCGGTTTAATCCATCCAAAATGCAACTTCTTTGGTTGGGTACGAGGCAGCAGTCGGCTAAAATTGATTCTGGCACTCTTGCAGATGACAGTTTGTCTTTTCCTCTTGTGTATGTGACATTGGCATCATATACGACCAAGAGCTTACTCTTTCCAAGTACATAAATTATAGTTTCTGCGTGCAGTCTCTCGCTCTCTTACCTTCACCGCTACTGCAACTTGTTCATGCCTTTGTTATAAGTCGACTTGACTACTGGTGCTCTATTTATGCAGGTCTCCAACTGGGGAGCGGGTGTTGCGAGCGGCAGCGCTAAGTTTGGCCATGCATCATGAGATGTCTTGCACTGGTTACCCTTGCCTTAGCAAATCTGCTACAGGATCTCTGCTATGGTTTGATGATGCTTACTGGACAGGGCACCTGCTTACTTGCAAGAGCTCTGCCGCTCCACTTTGGGTCTTCATGGCCATTGCTCTCTTCGCTTTGTGGCTCATGGTGAGCTGTTAGTTCCCTTTGCGCATACCTCTATTATGCAGCGTCGCATGTATTCTTTTGTTGGTCCAACTATTTGGAATGGGCTCCCCTGGAGTTGTGACTCCTACCTTTTTGGTAACTGATGTAATATATTCGTTCATAAGGCCAAAACAAAATAATGGTGCCGCGACTCGGAAAATTTTGTAAAAAATTTTTTTTAAAAAAAAAAAAATTTCCGTAAAAATTTTTTTTTTTTTCTGTAAAGAAAAAATTTTTACAAAATTTTTTCCCCTACTTCACATACATTAAGCCTTTGCATGCCGGTGATGCAGAATCGCGACATTATAGGTGCATTCACTGAAGCAGAGACGTTCGGAAACTAGCGGTCTTTCAATGGAAAGAATGGTGCCGTAAATTACAGCAATAAAAGGGCTAAAGTGTGGAGTTTGGGAGAGGGAGGTAATAGACTCGAAAGTGGTGGATTTTCTCAGGGTAATTTGACAGGGTTATTTCACAAATCTGACCCCCATATTCATTGTATCAGAAATACCTATTATCATACGTGCCATTATAAAAGTAAAGCCTCCTAATAGCAATCAGCCTACTTAACAACCTCCGTAGCATTCTACTTTCGTAGCAACCAGCCTTCTTAGCAACCAAGCTTTGTAGCAAGCAGCCTCTATGTCAGCCTCATTAGCAACCAGTTTCAAAGTCAGACTTGGCCCCTTTAGCAACCGCCGTTCCTTAGAAACAGTTATCCTTAGAAACTGTCCTGCTTAGCAACTGCCTTCATTAGCAACTAGTCTCCTTAACAACCAGTCTTCATAGCATCCAATCTTCGTAGCAAGCAGTCTCCTTAGCAGATGACGTTAGGAAACCATATTTCTTTCTATGCAGCGTTAATAATATTATAACAATAAATGGGCTCAATGTTTCCCATTGACAATTTACACACATGTATGATGTTGAGGAGATAACAGACACTGAAAAGTCAGCGATTTTCTCACGTTACCACCCATGCATATTTCCTAAACAGCCGTTGTCTGCTACACGTTTATTGTTTAATGTACATAATCCATAATTCCTTCCCCACCCCTGCCCCTTCCATTTCACCTTGCAAGAAAAACGATGTCAGCAAAAATGAAATAAATAAGATTGTTTTCTACAGCAGTTTGTAGGTACATTCTGCAAAAAGGCATTTTTAATACTCGCATAGAAAATACATACTTTGGTACAGCATGTACCGCTGTGCATAAATGGGCAGTGGCGTAATTTTGGGAAATCACTGCATAAAATTATTTTACCAAAATAAAATTATTTTCCTACCTACCTACCCAGTTTTTTTAACTCTGTTACCGGAAACACACCATTATTTTTTTTTGGCCTAATGACATTTAGCATCATATAGGCTAGTGCAGAGAACCCCTCTGAGTAGATATCTCGAAGGGGCGCTATATAAATGTTCAATTGCATTACATTGCATTACCTAGGGATTCTAATGGCACATTCTACAACAGCCGATTAAAGTCTGTCCTTTTCCCACAGGGTTGGGTTGGGAGCGCCTGTGAGTAGAAATCTTGAAGGGGTGAAATAAAGAAAATTCTGAAAGAATGAATTTTTGGGTATAGCAGAATCTTTGTGGTGGTTTTGGGTGAAATGGGCTCTTGTGGTGTGTTTCCATAAAGTGGACCTGTTTAATGTGTATATAAAGTGATGAATATATGTGACTTTTTGGGGTAAATTAGAATCTTTGTACCAGTGTTTTTAGTTATGTTCTAAGATGCTTTTGTTGCTTCTGTATAGAGTAGAACTGTCAAGATTTTACTGACATTCAGCTGATGGTATTCTTGTAATCTGATTCTGACCAAGCTATTTACCATCGAATAGAGCCAAGTGTTGCCTTCTTGTTGAAAATCATTTGTGATTGCTAAGCACGCAACAGCCTTTTAATCATGTGGGGATTTAATTTGACCAAAAACCAAAGAAATCTAGCAATCTGTCCCATTCAGATGATTTTTGAGCTGGGGGTGGAGATGAGTGCCTTTTATCATTTATGCACTGTTGTTGCTGTATTGAAGCAGTGGTTTGACGTAAATGACCTGATCAAATTTCGGATGTGCCTGATTCACTGTTGGACTTGGGGTTTGGGTGCTAATGTCGAAGACGTGGTCTCTGATTACAGGAGCAGTCAGGAGACACTGGCCAGGATTTCTCAACTCCTAATACGACGCCAACGCTTAACAGAAAAAATAGAAGGCGATCAAATTTTTTTGGTGTAAGTTTGCCTTCCCTGTTCATGGGAGCAAGTGCAGATATGTAAATGCTTCTGATGGTGGATTTTTATAAGAAGCCAAGAAAACATATTTCTTATGGCATATTTTGCTACAGAAAGCCAAGAGAGAGAGAGTTTTTTGTTTTTGCTTTGAGAGGCTGGAAACAAGTCTTATTCTTTTGCCTTGTCTCCTATGAGGCCTTGTTAAAATGGTTTCATTATTTAAATATGGTCTTGAGGACTTGATGCCAAGACATTGCTATATGATGGTACATTTTTCGTTATTGTGTTTGAGTTTTGGAAATTTATTTTCTTGCCCTGTAGTCATTGTTACAGTTTCCTTGTCCTCTGTTCTTGATGATTCTATCAGTCGAGTTTTTGCTTTAGCCTCAAAATCATAGTTTTGACTTCTTGGAATGAGAGTCCTTGATATCAGTCTTATGCAACTCTTTTAACACCTGTGAATCAATTTAAGCACCTGTCAATTGCTTTTTGTCATCTGTCAATCTGGTTAGAAAGTTGGAATTCACATTTCATCCATTTTAATTTATTATGTGGCAGCTTGGCATAATTTCTGTTTTTAGGGTTTGGCAAATGAATTTCGGGATGAAATAGATGCAATACATTTATTTAGTAGTGCATGTATACATAGCTATGCTTGCTGTAGATGTGTAATTGAAATTATAAAAAGCTGTGCACAGAGATAAGTATTCTGTGAGCACATAATGAGCACATGTAGACCTCCTTAAAACATGCTTCATTATAAGACAAACCCTTTTATAACTCCGCTCCATATTGATCCAGGTGTAATTCAACTACAGAACAGAACCTCATAATAATTAGGATCTTTGACTGCTGCCAAAAAGTACAATTATTGGAGGCTCCATTCTGAACACAAGGAAATCTGTGTGTAAAGATAAAAGCTAATACATGTACATTTTTGAATGCACATTTTTATTGCTTTGATTCGTGATTTCGATACACTCCTGTGAATCTAGTTTAGAAGCTAGTGCATTTCTTTGCTAAACCCTGTGCTTATATACATAGTGTGCTTCTGCTTTCTATTAAATTTCAGTTGCATAAGAATGTTTTTGAATCTTTTCACATTAAGAGTTGTTAGTTGCTTTCATCAAAAGGCTTTTTCGTTTGTACATTGGTTCCAAGAATCTGTTTTACTGACTGAAAGCGAATGAGATTTTACAGGATGATAAACCACGTGAATGGTTAAATCGGCTTTGATTTATTAGGGATGAACCATGCAGAATGGTTGAAGATGGACTGAGCTCCACAGGATGAGCTGTGAAAACTGAACCATGCAGAATGGTTGAAGATGGACTGAGCTCCACAGGATGAGCTGTGAAAAATGATTGTAAATAGCCTGATTTCCATAGAGACAATTCCATTTCTGCTGCTTTTAAGTAGAAGTACCAGTTCCATTTCTACTCTTGTAAGTAACCCTTCAACCCGTTGAAAACTTTTATGACTCTATAACTGAGGCTAATATGAGAAGGACACCTTTTAGTCACCGAACACAGTTGACTCTTGAATTTATGAGTAAACATTTTGACAGAACTAGATTACGAAACAGTTCAGAAACGTGATTGAGCAGGAAACACTGTGAGGCTTAACTTGTTCCGTGTTGCATGCATGATCAGCTTTTCATTAGCTCAATTTTTGGATTCATTGCTCTTTCAGGGCAGAAAAGACGATGATAAGAAAGTGAAGAATGAAGAACCAAAAGGCATTGGCAGAGACATACCCATTAAGCAGGTATATAAGTTTTTATAATACCTTGCGTTATGTATAGTGATTGCTTATAAAGTAATAGGGTGACATCGTTGTCATTATCATCATCATAGTATTTTATGTTTTTATTTGATTTTTTACTGTTATTAATTATTATTACTCAGGCATTGTAGTTGTACAGTCCATACAACCTAGGGCAGTGCTGTCCAACCCGCGGCCTGCGGGCCGCATGCGGCCCATCGGCAGATTCTAAGTGGCCCGCCGTAGCTCGCTAAACATTTGCAATTTCTGTTAAAATGAAGTAAAAGACAGTCACTGGCCTACTTGCATAGCTATTCGTTCGTAACTTGGCTTATCATTTGACAATGTGTACACAAAATCCAGTTCCCAAGACGCATTCATTATGATAACTCCATAATTAATTATAATACAGTTAATCATTTTCAATAAATTTTAGTCGCTGCTTTTGAGTTGACTGGTGCGGCCCTCGGCTTCAAAATTACTTCTTTGGTGGCCCGTGGTGTCAAAAGGTTGGACAGCACTGACCTAGGGTGTAACTGACTCACTTGGTCACGTAGATATGGTATAAGGCAGTGTTAGTCAGACGGCCCGGTACCAGTCGCAGGTGATTGGTTACCAGGCCTTGGAATGATAACTGGAATCACAATTTTGATCATACTCAAATGAAATATTCAATTGTATATGGCATGAAACATAAAAATTGGAACATGACACAGTGTTCATGCGTAATAGACAGTTCTAAACATGCAGCAGTAACAAAAGTATATAGTTGTGATTAACAGTGACAATATTATGAAATCCAAGTTTTACTATAACTTTTCATAGGCAAGCTGATGTTGAAAAGCAAGTCCGTGGTGGTAAGGCTGGTATACAATTATTGGTCTGCAGCATCAGAAAGTTTGAGAAGCACTTGTATAAGGAACATTGCAGTTGTGCCTCTGATTCAAGTATAGATGTCTTGCGCATTAATCTCATATTATTCGTTCATTATTATTATTCATCAGTGTCTTGCCTTTCCTAAAACCATCGATTGGCGTGTCATGGTTATGGATGAACGTGGTAGGCTCTTCCAGACAGATGGAGTGTGATGGCAGATTGCTAATGCATTTTCACTTTTGCAGAATTAACAGTTTGTTGTTGAGGTCTGTGCAAATGATGCAAGTAAATGAGATTTTAATTTAGTTTAAATGTGACTAATCTCAGATTTCTTAAAACCTCTCTGTAGTAAAATTAACAAATGAACAGCTGATAAGAGGGTGGTGGCTTCTGTACTTCTTTTCAGGGATATCTGCAGAAACGAAGCAACAAACCTCTGAGTAAAGATTGGCAAAAGAAATATGTGACGCTTCTCGATGATGGTAGACTGACGTACCACCCAAATCTTCACGTAGGCATACACTCTTTTCTAAAGTAGTGGCTGCTGAGAGCAGACACTCATGCCTAGAACATTAATGGATAGGCTGAAATTTTTGGTCATCAATGGGAACTGATGTAAAATGGCTGCTAACAACCTTGTGACTCTCCACGTGTAGCTAGCACTGAATCATCTTTTTGCAGTTCATGTATATTTTGAGTATATTGTTGTTACAGAGAAATATCCTGTAGCCCCCATAATTACCTCTGAGGATATTCTTGAAAAAGACATGAGCAATCACCATATCCTTAACTTACATTATCATACATATTTGGAAAATACTTTCTTTTGTGTTATTCCTATGATCTTGTTGTCTGAGGATGTTATTTCAGCGTCAGTTTGTATTGCACAGCATTGCTTTTTCTAGGACTACATGAATAATTCGCATGGCAAGGAAATCAAGCTCATTCGAACAACAGTGAAGATACCTGGACAGAGACCGAAAGGTTCTGAGACGAGTCAAACGCAGGCAAAGCAGACCAATGGAATGGCTGTCAAACTGCCACCAGACCAACGTATGTTGTGTTTGTTGTTTCTGACTATGTTCCTGTGAATGTTAATTAATTTAAATGTTATTTATATCTCTTGGCAAATATCAGTTTCATTTTTCGTCTTTTATGAGGTTCTTTGAAAGATGCTACTGTATATTTGCGTACAAACTAGTATTCTTGAGCTTTTGAGAGGCTTTATTATTGATACATGCATGTATGCATTTATTCGTTGATTCATTCATACATACATTATACATACATAAAGGAATACATTTATGCACATGTATATATGTTTGTACTAAAAACCTTATAAATCTGGGGTTGAAATGGTGTTGTGTATATAAGTAGTCAGCAGATACAAACATATGGAGCGCACGTACATTAAAGGAAACCAAACTTGTAGGATTATCTCACATATCTGTTTTTGGTGATGATTTTAGGACACAGTGGAAACTGCACTGATCAAAATGTTGATGCGGTGGTTATACAAAATTCAGGTATTGCTGTTCTTGATCTCTGTTGAGTGTTTATCCAACCGAGTTTATCTTGATAGTATAGTGTTTAGCTTGCTGGACTGTCGACAGAGAGAGCAGAAATTTGTTTCAAGAGTTTGACTCCAATTATACCCCTAGCCGACTGACTATTACGAGTACAATACAACTATAAGTTGATAATAAGTAAGTAAGTAAGTATATTCTTTATTAACCAATTGCTAATCGCACTTTGGTGTACAGACATCTTTATAAACAAAGTTAAAAAGTATAAAGTTTCCTGACAATTAACATTTCTTGCATTAAGTAAGTATCTGTAAGTTAGTGACAATATCCCTTAATAAACCAACTGCCAACTACACCTTGGTGCACAATCATTATAGTCCCGCAAATATCTAAGAAGTCAGCCAATCTTGATCAGACTTTATATATCATCCTAGTGATGAAATTTTTACGCATCAAATTATCTGCGGGAGGAATCATATGGTCATGAACCCGGGGGCGGAGGGAATACTTAGAAGTTTTAATTGGGGGAAGCAACTCATGTAAAACATGCCCATTATCCACCAGGATCGATGAAAAAAGGCGGGAATCAGCCTTTATGCATAGTTGCTCAAAGACAGGGAATCTCCAGGAATATAGTGATAGCGGATCAAGTGACGCATCAAGACTTCAAACCTGTCTTTGTCACGCTGTCTCACGAAACCCCACCAGGCGGGTGAGGCATACAGCATTCTTGCCAAGGTAGTGGCCTCCTTACAATGTTCAGAACTGCACATTGAAGCCGGGCAACCATTTAGAGCTACATGTATAAGTAGACTGGAAGAGGTAAGTATTCAGTTTAGAGTGAAAGGCAGTCTCCGTATGAGAGTTGCATGCATGAGGAGGCAGAGAATTCAAGATGGAGGGACCGGCTACGGTGATTTAGAGAACGAAGAGCAGGCATGATGTGTTTCAAGTTTCTACTGTTCTCACGTGACGATACAGTCTTTCAAGTCTTTCGGTTAACATCTTTGACTTTGAGCATTCCCTGTTGAACCATCCTGCTCGTGTGTTGATGGTGCGCAGAGGAGTGTGACAGTCCCATAGGTTTTGCAGTATGGAATCATAGAGTAGAAAGGCTTGCTCAGGATCAGATGAAGTTTGAAGTGTAGATAAAGGCTGAGTTCAGTGGCAAGAAGGTCCTGGGTGAATGCATCTATGTTGAAGTTTGTGAAGCATCGGTGCTTCACAACATCATGACACTGTTTGTCTATCGATGCAAAAGCTGATCAGAGAGTGATCTGAGAGGCTGGGGGTGGAGATTGAAAGCTTTGGGTGAGCACATCTGTAGGTGTGATGATGATGTCAAGAGTATGTCCTCTGCTATGCGTGGGCACAGATACGTGCTGTACACTAATGGTACGCTGTCAGTGGGAATATCGGGCAGCGAGGGAGAGGGTTGGCTATCCACCTAGGCTAAGAAAATGAGATCACTTAGCACTTCATAGTTGTGACTGTCTCTTGAGGTCAGCTGTCTTGTTCCTCTGTGTATTTGATCTAACTATTTGTTTGATTTGTTTCTTTCAGGACTGAAGCATGAGATTGATTCTCTTAGTTTGTCATCTTCCATTCCGATCAACAACAACAGCACGGCCGTATCAATGAAGGCCGAGACGCCAAACGTCAAGAAGAAACAGCATCGACGCATGAAGAGCAACTCGAAAAGCATTGACATCAGCAGCTTAGATGGAGGTAGAGAACGGACTGTTGGAGAGAAATATGTTTTAAGATGCGTTTAATGGTGACTAATTTGACACAATAGTTGGACAGAAGAAGAGGAGCATTCCCTTAAGCTAACCTAGAAAAGCAGCCATGAGTGTGAAGCAACTTCCCTTTCTTAACCTTTGCACTTAAAGGTGGGTGGCCAGTCCTCTCCTTTACATCTGATCTTCTCGCCAACAGTGTATGGTCAAATGTTCTCATTCTATAGTATAATGGAGTATAATGGATAACATTCTATAGCTGAATCCACTAAGGGTTCAAATAGGTACCTAGAAATTTGGGAATATCTTGCTTTTGTGTGAGGATTTTTTACCCCATTCTCTATGTTGAAGCACCACCCTGTCACCACCGGTGACTGCATCAGGCGACTTGAGAAAAAAATGCCTTCTAAACAAACAAAATCGTTGACAAAAACTGACGAATAGGTCCAGCATACAAACCTAGCACCAGAAAATTCCAACATGTCCAAAGTTACTGAGCAAATTCTGCAAATATTGTGTGTTTTATAATAACATTGTACAAATTATGAGATTAGGTTGGGTTATTCAGATTTTCAGAATTGGTATGTGGTGCTCTATGGGATGTTATCTGGATCTATTCAGTAAATTAGCTTGGTTATGTTTTAGATGTTGGAGGATATGAATTCGTTATAGTGTCACTTGACAACAGGCAGTGGCATTTCGAGGCATCTTCACCAGAGGTCAGAGGCTTCAGTCACACTAAGCAGTCATGTCTTATAATTTAACTGGGAAATCATTTCCCACTTGTTATCAAACTGTCTAGTGTATGGCCTGTATTATGTATAGGAAAGGTAATTAAAGCCGCTAAATGTTCACGATCAATATCTGTTTGTTGCTAGAATTTAGAGAAGCAGCCAGCACAGCACCTTAAATGACTTCATCATCATCATCATCAGGATCCATGGGCCGAAGGCCCGTAGGTGTCCAACGCTTGCATCGGATCCATGGGTCGAAGCCCTTTTGGAGTCCAATGCTTGCATTGGATTTCATTCGTATTTTTTCTTTACAAACGGAGTATCTGCACCCATCCGTTCGACCTTCGCGCTTCTCCCTTAAAGAGAGTTCCAGGCTTAGGACTGGCTCTGATATCCACATGTGGTATCAAAGGCGGCGATGCCGCCCACGTTTGCCAGCTTTTTCAGGGTTCCTGCTGAGCCTGTCCACCTCGCCCAAGGTGGTACTTCAGCCAAGACCTTCACCACTGATGGCATAGCCTCAGCAGGCACTCCCCTACTGACTGTTGCCACCCCCTCACCACGTTGAGGTGTGAGTCGGACTTTGAGGGGACACTTAAATGACTTGGTAGCTGGAATATGCAAAATGAACCTAAGCAGTGAGAGATGTAACTTGAAAAGGAAAGAAAGTTCTCCACGTGTACCACTGCACTAACGGGATGGAGAAGGTTGGCAGAGTGAGTTCATAAATGAATGCCACTGTATCATCAGGTAGAAACCAAGCCTCATTAACAGCAAGAGCGTGTTTACAATGAATGCTTAGAAACGAAGTTATATAGAGCAGTAGACTTGTTCTGAAGAGAATGACTACTTACTTGGCTGATGTTGAGGTTTTGGAAACTGACTGGTTCCGGATTTGTTTCAATATCACCAGCCAAAAGAAACAGCAGAAACGAAGACCATGAGAATGCATGACCAATGTAAACAGATATTTTACGTGAATTTATACTAAACCCAAGCTGAACACCTTTTATACGCAATGAGCAGATGTTAAAGAGATCTAACTTGAAGTTATTGATTGCAGTCAGACCTGAATTTATCTCAACATACCTGGCAGAGGTATGAGAAAGAAAAAGTGAACTGCCAACTAGAATTGAATGCACAAATCTGACTGCATTCTTGAAGTGGATGATACATTTCTAGTGTTAGGCAGTAGCAGCAATGTGCCCAGTTTCAGTGAAACAGCTATTATAAGAAAGAACCTGTGATGAACTCAAACCATGCAACAAGTAGTATAAAGAGGTGGCCTAAATTTAGTCAAGGAAGGAACAGAATCTTCAACTCATGAGTGACTCAAGCACAGAAAGCTACAGTATGCTAACTGGATTAGTGTCTACCTATACCAAAACAATTACAGAACAGTGGGGAGCTGTTGTGTGGAATGAAGTTGACCAGCATAATATAAAACAACTTAAGTGAAAATTTGTAAAGTGCAGCTTCAAGAAAAACTTAGCAGCACTCCCACCAGGCAGGGAGGTCCCATGATCAAGGAAAACAGACTTCAGGCACTTTCGGAACAAAAGCTCACTTCTGATTTTTAACAGAAGACTTTTCCAGGATACAGAGCCAACAATGGCAAAACTTCTGTGATACTGATCACTAACAGTAATTCTGTTTAATCTCTTTGCAATGAGCTTGAAAGCATCTTTTACAATTGATATGGGTGAAATTGCTGAGACATTTTGTGGTGTATACAACAGACTAAACAGCTGATAAGGTTTCATACAGTCTGGGTAACAGTTCAAAAAAAATTGGAAATCTTAAAGTTTTATAAAATGTTTCTAAGGGCAAAGTCGTGGAATTTCTGATCTAAGAAACTATGTAAATATTGCAGAAAAGTTTGGATTTTTCTATCTAATACCTCCAGCAACATATGATTAAATTGTAGCTTATTCTAAGATGGTTATGTGGGAACATTGTTTGGAATTGATTCAGTGAAGCTGGAATAACCCAAATGTAACCTTGTATGATTGTTTAAAAATTCATTAAATGATTCAATTCTTGTAAAGATTAAAGCTTTGATATGTAATTCCTATTCATATGGACTTAGTAGCATAGTATGATTTTGTCATTTTTTTAGGAGAGGGAAGAATGGGTTGAAGCAATCCAGAAGCAAATTCTGTCTAGTCTTCAGTTGAACCCGAATACAAAAACAAATGTAAGTATATAGGAAGGAAATTTACTCTTCAGTCAACTGGTCAAAAGCGAAGAAAAAATGCTTTTGTTTTAAGCAGGCTTCAGCAGAAAAAAGGTGCAAAATAAGTGCAGTGCGTGGAGGCAGGTTTGGTCTTTGGCTTTACAGAAACTTAAATGCAAGTATTGTAATCAAATTTGGTCTTCAGCTACACTAAAGTACAAAAACATGTGCAATTACTGGGTGCAAATTCTGTGCAGTTAAAACATAAAAGACAGGTGCAGATAATTGTTTGAAGCTAATTCCATCTTGAGATATGGCCCAGAATAAATGCAAACATCTATAGAGTACATAAACGGCATCATCTTAGCATTGTTAGCTTTGCAGTTGGGTGTCACTCATTTTTATATGGGCAGCCCTTATAAGGTTGATGTGGTTGACATTTTGTAGGCAACATTTCTTGCAAATAAGGCACTGGCACTGAAGATTCGGTCTGCTGATGGGAATTCAGCCTGTGCTGACTGTGGTGCTCCAAGTATGTTACCTTTCGTTATTTTTCCCTTCACTTTTACAGACTGTTGAGAACAATGTGGAGATGATTGCTATCCTTAGGTGTTTTCGAGGCAGATTTGAGCTCTCCGAACTCCCTTGGCAACTGTTCAAGGCTTTGAAATTGACTGCCAAGTTCTGTTGCTCTGCCAGTCTTTCATGTGATTTGGTCAACACTAGTTTCAGCTTGTTTATCAACCATAAACCATTTTTCGATATCATTGCTCTGTGGGATTTTGATTTGACTTCTCTAACAGATTACAGTTGATCAAAGCAAGAGTGTTTTCTCAGAATTATAATAGAGTGTGTGATGTATTTAATGCAGATCCTGATTGGGCCAGTCTCAACTTAGGAGCACTAATCTGCATTGAATGCTCTGGAAGTCACCGGAATCTCGGAACGCATTTGTCACGTGTTCGGTCACTGGAGCTTGACGAGTGGCCGTAAGTCTGACTCTAATTTGCATTTGTTCTGATAGCAAAATTCACGCATTGCAGCACTTCTGTGCAATGTTCTTGTAGTGATCCTTGTGAAGCTAGTTTAACCTATACAGTTTTAATTAAAAAGTTAATTCCCTTGTACATTTTGCTGTCTGACTCCATTGAGTCTAAATGTTTTGTAAGTTTAGGTTTTTCTTTAGGTCATTAGTGGACTTGAAATCTGGATTTGTTTGTTTCTGTTCTTTTGGGGAAATCAACTGTTGAATGATGTGTTTTGAATGCAGCGAAGAGTATGTTGACGTGATGACTTCGATAGGCAATACCCTCGCAAATCGGGTCTGGGAAGGGAACATCGGCCAACAAGTGAAGCCATTGCCCACCAGCTCTCGGTTAGTGATCCATTACATCTGTTATTGTTACTACTATAGCCTGTAATGTACTAATTATTGCTATTGCCTTGCTATGTATGCCTTTACTAGGACTGAGGAGCCATTTTACTCACATGGTGTATGGTGATGCATTCGTGTGAAGTAAGTAAGTAAGTAAGTATATCATTTATTGAAAAACCAACTGCTAACCGCATTTTGGTGTACAAAGATCATCAAATATAAAAAAATTAAGTATAAAGCATCCGTGTGACAAATGTTTTACGAGATAGAGAGAAGCTGTGGAGAAGTCTATCTTGTGCCATCAAACTTTGACAATAATGTGTATAATTTTTTTTATGCTGATGATTTTGTCTCACATGTTAATTGACATTAACTGTCAATGTCAAGCTGTACAGAACTAAGATAATGTCACCAGAGCATTCATTATGTCAAATGTCTAAAACATGGAACCGAAGTATATTTCACCAGAGTCTGTAGATACAGTATATTTGATCCTTTTGCGATGTAGCTCAAGAGCAACAGACTTCTAGCAAAGGCGAATGACAGTTCTGCAGTAAATGTTAAATGCCTATAAGCGTAGGGCTGGAGTCATACGACTTGCACGACTTACCACTCAAATACTGTAGCATTGTACTCAATCAGTTAATTTACGGTATGTTAATTTATGTTGCTACATTGGCTTTACGAGTTAGCCACTGTGACTTCTGATGTTACTTGCAGCGAGGAAAAAGAGAGATGGATTCGCAGGAAGTACGAAAAGAAAGAGTTCCTTCCACCTCTTCCTCGCCAAGATTTCCCAACGCATCTAGTAAGTTGTGTGAATTTCTTATGTCTTGTGTTATTATTAATTTAGTAACTTCAAGGCATCGATGTCTAATGCACAAAGCATCACCCTTATTCTAAAGAATACTTAGATTTTGAGGTCCAGGATTTGTGTCAATATCACCAGCCAAAAGACAGCAGGAAGAAAGACCAGGAGAATTCATGACCAGCAGTAAAGAATACTGTGTGCGAATTCACACTTTAGTGCACAATGAACAGACCTAAATTTACCTTAACATCCCTGCCAGGAGTATGAGAAGAGAAATTGAAATGCCAGTAAGAATTGAATGCCTTCCTGAAGTTATGTTATAGTCTTTATGCCTTGTATGTAAATGAATCACTTTTGATAAAGAAATGATTGCCTCTCCTTTGCCAAACTTCCCAGTGGTTCTGGTGAGATATGTAAATCTTGTACATTACAAGTTGTGTTACATTCTTAAAGACAAAGTTGCGTATCGATGTGGGCTTTGAACCATAGTCTCACTGGATTTTATAGCACACCATTAACTTAAAAAACGACATGGTCTTCCGATATCATTGTGATATATTTAAATCAAAACAATTCAATTGCCAACATATCTAGGTTCCATACACTTGATCTACGGTTTTTCTGCTTTAGCAACTGATAGATGCCACTGCTCGCAAAGATATTTTCGTAACAATTCTTACCCTCGCCTATGCATCTCCAGACCAAGTTGTGGAGCCCCACAGCAGAGACGCAAGGACAGCCCTACACATTGCCGCTGCTGTTGGAAGTGCAGTCTTGATTCAACTTCTCCTCTGGGTATGGCATTCGAGTTTCTTATGATTATTATTATCACTTAATGTAATACAATACGTTAGATTGTAGCAGGATATTTATATAGTTTCACATATAGCTGCATTCCCCACAAAAGAACACCATCACCAAACACGATGCAGCTTTTGTTAACATAAATGAGCAGGCAGGCTTGGGAGTTCTGTTGATAGTAGGTTATTCATTTGGGAGAGCTGCAGGTGGAAGGATTCCATGGGTTGACTCGGAGTGCAGAGCTACGTTCAACCAAAGAAACGTATGGACCAGGATTGTTGAGGCAGAATTTTGCATGCTAGACATGTCCTGAGACATGTCCTGGCGATGGGATGGTTAGCGATAAGTTGTGACAGTGGAAGAGAGGGCCATTCCATTAGTTATGGTGATGATAGTGTGGGGTCAAAAATGAACACTAGCCATAATTAGTCTAATGATACATCAGCACATGTACAACTGAAACTAAGCAAATGTAGGCCAAACTAAGCTAAGTGAATCAATGTGATGATGAAACTTGATGTAAGAAAACTTTGTTTTTGCTGAGCCTTAGGCACCTGCATAAATCCCAGCAATTTGGCCCATCAATGTATGTAGCAGTTATATGCTGCCTGTGCAACACAACAAACTGACTGTACAAGGCAAAAAGTTAAACTGTGATGTGAATATTCAGAGCCTAGGTCGAAAACGTAGTGTAGTAGCTGATGCCATCATGATCCAATCCTAGTTGCGGTTGAGATGTGGTGTCAGTCTACTTCAGATGTTGTGCCATGAAGACAAGTACCTGTTACTGGCAGAAGTAGAACTGTGGGAGACGTGTAACTTGTATGCCACATTACGCTTGATAGCTGCTAAACACATTAATATTAGTAATCCTTGATTTTTCGGTGGATTAAATGTAGACTGTTCTGCAGAATTTCGGTGGGGTGCATGAAGCGTATGTATTCAGATGGGTGGTGTAAAAGAAAGTACACCTTTGTACAGGAAGGAACCACAGTTTCCTGATTTCTGTGTACATATTAATAAAATGGATGATCCCTAATTACAGTAAACTATTGTAAGTTAAGCTGAATAGTTAAACAGAACGCTATTACAGAGGTGTGTCCTTCATAAATATTTGTAGGGACAAACCTGTTTTTTTTTTATTGTGGTTTGAAAAACTTTACCTAACCTTCCTTATCTCATGGTATTGATGTTTGTGGTGATTCTAACAGTATGGTGCTAATCCGGATCAGCTGGATCAGGAGGGAAACAGTGCAGCTCACTATGCGTCTGTTGCGAACTACCCAAACTGTGTGAGGCTGTTGCAGCCACAGCGCCACAGCAAAGCTTCAACTCTTCCATGCACCTGATGATTGCTGCCACAAAGATCACTAGTTATGAAGGAATTGCTCAATAGTTCAGAAACAGTCTCTTATTGCAATAACGGCTCAATTCACTGTACAGAAATCGCATTCGATAAATGGCGACCAATCAGTCAAGAGATTGAGAGCCGGTTAAGTGAGACAGACGGATGTGATGGGGAGACAGACAGACGGACTGATGAATGGATGGACAACGGGTGTGATGGAGATGCGAGAGTTTGAGAGCAAGAGAATAAGAAACAGAGAGGGGTAGGTTAACGTCCAAGGTGAGATGGACACAGAGGTAGAATTGGAAGGAATTTAGACAGGTTTGGACAGGTGATTAGAAGGATGAAAGTTTGGGTGGAGATGCTGATTGATAGTTTGAGGGGTAGGAATTAGATTGACAGAGACAGAGGGAGTAGAAGAGACAATTGGGGTTGGACAGACAAGCAAGAGAGAGAGAGGTATAAAAGGCAGAGTGGCTGGCAGAGAGGAAAACTGGAGATGAGAAACGAGAAGATGGCAACAGAGGTGAATAGAGGATACAAGTGAGGCAGATAGACAGCGGCATGTAGATATTGAATGAATTGCGTTGTAGCTAAATTTTTGTGTGTTTGTGGCTGGAAGTCCAAAACCTGAGCATAAATCACTCACGTTTCACTTGCCATTCTACTTGCACTGTTGCATTTTAAATATTGTGAAACAATGCACATTCTGATGTACTTGTTAAGTGGTATATGTATATATGTTGTATATAATGTATAGTGTAAGGTATATACATAACAAATGTCATAATATATGTACAGAGTTTTAGGATCTGAAGTCAGTAGGAAGCAAGTATCTTAAACATTACATCAGGAAATCCAGCATAGGGAAGTTTACAGGAACAGAGAAACGTACGTACGTCAACTGTCGGCTATTTATTCTAACGATTTCTATTCCATTGTTCTAACTGCACCCCAGAAATATAGAATTGATGCAGTCGAATTTCTAAGTTGTGTTCCATCGATCTTACTGCAAATACATACTCAAGTGTGTTCTCAAGAATTTGAAATTTTGCGTTGAAATGTCTGACTAGATACTTGTTTACAGAGGATTTGATTTGTTTTGCAGCAGCACTTTGTAGAGGTAGCAAAAGTTGCTTTAGTAACTCGATACATACACATATTGTTATGGAATTGGTGTATGTATATACATGTACATATATATATTTACATACATAGACTAATATATATATATATATATTTACATACATAGACTAATATATATATATTTACATACATAGATATATATATATATATATATATATATATATATATATATATATATATATACATACTCTGCTAGAATGAAGTCCTAGCATTGTGCACCTCTAATAGGTTCTTGAGAGGAATTATACAAATGTTCTATTTCTGTAGCATTTCTACAACACAACATACTATGCAATAGTGACATAATTTGTTATAATACAGAAATATCATGTGTACAATATTTGGATATATATATATATATACCTATATATATATATATATATATATATATATATATATATATATATATATAATATACATACATGCATGTGATATTGTCATCTTACATGTGTAAAAATAAACAAATCAAATAAAACAGAAATATTTTATGCTTTTATAAGAATGTGTCTAAATATAATGTATGCTTCTGTTTTGATGCAGACTTGTGTGTTTGTACCAGTGATTGTAGTGCAGAGGAACTGGGTGGCACTTATATTTGCTGTTGTAGTGTGCAGCAGGATAAAAAGGAGTTGTTGTGGATGCTGTGATCTTTTCTAATGAACCATAAATGGTTAACTGCTGTGCATCTTTATCATCGTCTAACGGGTAACTGTAGTCAGAGACTAGACGAAAGTAAGTAGAACTGCACCATTAGCCTAGTATTTTTGTAGCACGAGTAACTGTCAAAGTGTTTTCATGTGTAAAGAATTTCTGCAGCAATTTGTTGACCGAAATTTGTTACTTGTCGAAAGCTTTGATACAAGATCAGATTAGACTTTGCCATTCATGCTTTTTTCGTTTTGTTTTGTGAAGCTGATTAGTATATGGTATTCACATAGGTAACTGTACAGATACTGCAAGTGCACCTGTAGTTGTATAAACACAGTGTATAGAAAAATGACATTTATTTAAAGTACATTAGGTATCGAGTTGTTAACAAATTTTCTAAGCATTTTGGCAGCACTTGAAGCAGTTGTTTAGCAAGTGTACATCTTATTCAAAATGAGATGTCATTGGTTTGGCTTGCTACAAAGTTGATGCCTTGTAAATAAAGTGCTGAAACACCAAAGAAGTTATTTGGTTCAAGAATTGTATACACTGATGAATCATGGCAGGCTTCCAGCATGAAGACCACTTTTCGGGCGTTTCGGAGACTTCAGACTGAAAGTTAATTCAGAGTTCTGATTTCGAGTTGTCAGTTTCACGCACTTTATCGTTAACAGGATGTCAAAATTGAAAATCATAAGCAGTTTAAAGTATTGTTAAAATAGAAGCAGTAAAGTAAATGCTAGACTAGATCTGTTGCGTCCAAAGGTCAGTTTGAGTGGCATTTAAATCTCAATACATCGTGCAAATATGCAATCATTTGTCATCTATAAGTGTCGCGTGGCTGGACTTTGGTTGTCATGATAAAGTCCTTTGACCTTTCAGCCATATTTGTAATAAATCTGCTTTACTAGTACTTTCTAAGCTTACTTAACACAAATAGTTTGACATGTGCAGATGATTTTCTTTCTGTTTCTGTAGCAATGTGTCCATGTCTAGTTTAGAAGTCTCAACTGGTTAAAGATGGGCTTGCTAGAATTTGTACTTACCATTAGTTCAACAGTCAACTTATTGTATTAAAGTGTTTTTTAACATTCATTTTAGTTGTTTTAGATGTGCACTGTAGACGGAGATTAACCAGAAAATAGTACCAGCAGTCAAGTAGATGGAGATGAAGTGTTTGCTGCTTTTTGTTAAAAGCTTGTTTGCTTCTTTGAATTCAGATTAAAGAAATTTGAATAATTTGCTTACTTGCAGTTTTGAATTTATACAATGAAATTGGTACTCGTCGCTTGATTTTAGTTTTTTTATTTAACATTTTCACAGCAGATACTTTTCCAGTTTTCAAACATAATTTGCCTGTGGATGAACTAGATGCTTGGTGCCCAGAGTTTTTAAAGGGCACTGTATAATACAAGTTACATGTTCAGTCATCTGCATCTGAGTCAAAAGTGTTGCTACAGAAGTTGTAATGATAATGCACAAAGTATCAGTTCATGTTCAAGTAAACCACAGTCATAAAGCATTGGAGAAGCCAAATTGAAAATCCAGTGAAACCGTAACCTCCTGGACTGCAAAGCCACGTAACTCAGATGTCATTCGGTTGTTGGATTCCTGTTGTTGCATTTGACTTCATTGTTAGCACAGTGAAGGGGTCATTAAGTACATAATAATTGTTGTGAAAGCCTGTGTGAATTCCGTGTGTCATCCCGAGCTCCTGGGTGCAGTTCAAATTCTACACCAGGATGTGCACTCCCCAAATGCCCGTATTATATCCGTTCATATGGGTTCGGTTCCCGAGTACAGCAGGAGACTGAATAATGAACACTTCAGACGTACAGCAATTTTTTTTATTTCAACAGCAAGACGATCACCTTCAGCGTCTAATGTTCAAAGTAGTTCACAAGAATTCCATTAACTGCATCTTCGAAACTCCCAAAAGTTTGAACGGCAAGAAAACCTTAAACCACACAGGGTTGGCAAGTTGTTGCCACCGCCGGTTATAACCGGTTATTGCCATGGCTATAACCGTCCTGGCAACAACCTCTTGGCAATATTGGCAACAACCTCTTGGCAAAAATGGCAACAACCTTTTGGCAAAAATAGAAACAATTATTGTGGTAATAAAATATGGAATCTTCACAGTTAACTTCATTTTTTATTTCTTCTGGCTTGCAGAGTTGATTGATTTAAATATATCATGCTTTAAATCAATCAAGTTTTTCCAAATAAAAATCACGTGATTTAAATAACCATATAATTTCTTCCTAATAAAAGACATTTACAAGTTTTACATATCAAGTAAAGTCAATATTGAATTGTGTAATTATGAATTAGAAATTTTGCCAAACCATTAGCTTCTATACACTACTAATAAATTACATAATACCAGGTAAGTATATAGAAAAGGCAATGACCTTGTTGACCTGAATATTTTTACTGCAGCGCAAATGGCAGTTGATTTTGGAGTAGTTGAACTGTAGGTCAGAATTTTTATCTTAATCTCATATAGTTGACTTTAATGACATTTATACTAAGGGGTAATATAGATTTACTACAGTAGTTTTAATTTCCCACAAGAAACATTTATTATAACTATGCAGTCTGTGCAGTGAAATATGATTTTCATTTGCCTTGCCCTTACTTTGGAGAAAATGGGCAACAACTGGCAATAACCGGCCGGCAACAACTGGCAATAACCGGCAATAACCGGTTATTGCCACTGTCCCGGCAACAATAGGTTGTTGCCGGCATTAACCCAACCCTGAAACCACAGAAGAGTTCTCATTACAAGTTACATCACTGTTCTACTGACTAACTGAATCTCTGCTCTCCTAACATAGTGACCCCCACCCGCCCGATGTCCCATCAAACAGTCGCCATTGCTGTACAAGTCATACAGTAACTGCATACTTAACATGGCATGTCTCTCAGTGTCTTTACCAAACAGTCACCTGTACATAGGTGAAACTGATTTGTGCTTTTCAATCCCAGTAGTGCACACCATACAACTGCTAGTTTTGAACAAACAGTAAATACAACCACGCTCTCGCTCAAACCAGTTTCTGACTAGGGCATTGTTCCACATAGTCACTTTTAATTAGTGCTTCTACAGTGCATGTCATTTTTGCATCTACATGTATGTATGATGCTCATACAGTATGAGCAATGCCACAAAGTGCATTTTAAAACCTCTCAAAAATGCTGTGAAGATGACTTTCCAATGGATATAAACAGGTGCATTTTTCATAAATTCTACCATGTACAAATGATTTTCAATTTACTTGTCCTCTTTCGTTTTAGTAACTTCAGGTGTCAGAAGTTTAGTAAAACAGGGTCTTGGTACTCAAGCTCAGTCAGAGTAGGTGGCACTAGGTGCCTGACCAAGTAAACACTCGTAATGCAAGTCATCCTTTGCACACGAGTCTCATTCAAAGTGAGTTGTGGGTCAGTTATGTTGCTGTGTTTGGTTACATTGTCATCTAGTGAGCCAATCTCTTCATGACAACATTGCACTGGTCATGTAAACTTCAAAATAGTCTACCCTCAACAGCCATATCTTTCAGCCCACCAATGCGTACAACAGTGCATTCATTTCAAATAATTATGCTTCTTAGGCCAAGTTTTGCATAAGTGCATTCATCACCCAAGTGCCATCCTTGTGATAGGTGCCCAAGCCTTTGTAATGTAATGTAATCTAACAACACATTTATAAAGCACCACTTTAACAGTCTTTCACAAGTGCTCAACATGTGGCCATCAAACAGCTGAAAAAGCACATCTTTAAAAGTCTAGAGAAAACCATATAATTGCTGTATTTGAACACCCAGTGACACCCACTTGTACCTAACATGCCATACTTTCAGGTGTTCATAAAGTAATACTGTTGGTTTTATACAAGACATAAAACAAAACACTTGCAAAAATTACAGTCCAAATTTCTTGTGGATTTCCTTATATTCCAGAAGTACATCCAGTGCAGTGGCTCTGAATTCAGGATTTTCGATTTTACATTTCTGATGGATTTTGAAAACGTGAAAGACTAGAGTTTGTGTGTCTGGATGGTTTCTGAGAAAATGCCGACAGATATCTGGAATTTTCCAAACATCGGATTTCTCATCGTATGGCAGCAACTCGCCATCGTCAAACGGCCGATCGTCAAAGGGCCATCGCTGTTCTGGAGCTGCAAAGTCACCAGTGATCTCTCTTCGGCCACATTTTATCTTTCCATTAGGCAAAATCACCTCTGGCAGTGCATCCAGGTCATTGAGGATCAACCGCAAATCAACAGTCACCAAGAGTTGATTCAGGGTTTTATTGAGATCATTGGAGTCGCACATGACTCGTGTGCCGAGAAAACTGTTATGCAGGAAGACCAACAACTCCACATAATTTATGCACAGGCTGAACCGACGTGCCATTGTGTCATGTGAGCGGAATTTCTCAGTCTGCAGCAATTCAGTGAGGTGGTCAGCTGACTGGTGCCTATGATATTCAGTTATATACTCATCCTTACAATGACCCACAAACTGAGTGACATATGGATGTGGATTAAATGAGGCTAGCATCTGCAATCCATGTTGGAAGTCTTCTCTATAGAGGGGTTCAGCCAGTTGATTCAGTACCACTTCATGACCCTGCCAGTTGGCCAAGTAGACCTAAACAAAGAAGGAACAGTGTATAAGTTCTATGCAGTGAATTGTATTTGCAAAATGTTCACTTTGCAAACCTATCATTTAGTTTTAAGAATCCTAAGTTAGTTAATGACATCTGCCTAAACAGGAAGAGAAAGCTATTTTACCTTTGGTTGGTTTTGACTTTGGTTTTGCATGGTCACATCAGCTTAGGTCCCAAGTAGGGAATGCAAACCCGGGTTACCCGAACCCGGATTAACCCGGGTTACCCGGCTTTTTTCCAAACCCGAAACCCGGGTTTGAACGCGATTGAAACCCGGGTTCGACGGGTTTGAAAATCGTAACTTTCACCGTCCTTCACGGTGTGAAACTCACAAATGCAGAGTAATGGAAATATAACGATAATAGTGGTTGATAACGGGTTTACGTAATACAACTTCTAAGTTCTAGTTCGAATTACTTATTTATCGGCTCATTCCATATCTTTATTGGTGACCTCGTATGAGTGTGGCTTCCCATTTCACACGACCAGTGACTAATTTAGGGTGTTTTGACACGTCGGCGTCGTAGCTTCGAATTCGTAAATAATAGCAGTAAACTGTTTTTATTTGAATTTAGTGATTTCAGACACAAATCCAAACAATGTCTAAATCAGCAAATGTAAAGGGTGGTGTTTGGGATCATTTCGTTCACGATTCTGAAGGCCAGACGGCTCAATGTCAGTTATGTAACTCGCAGCAAAAATTGCCAGTGGTGCAACAAGAAATATGCATAGGCTATAATTCATCTCGGATCCAAGCATAAGATAAACCTGCTGAAACACAAGGACGTTGGTGACCCTTGTTGTTCTGACGAAGCCAATGACGGTAGGCCTCTTAGTCCAAGCACAATCACAGGCAGCGATATGTCTCCAAAGCAGCATCTACTTTAGTAAGTTCTGGCTCTGCCATATTGGGTTGCAGAGTAACGATGACTAAATTATCTTCTGAAAGCAAATGGGCAGGCACTGGAATGGCCTAAAGCTGAGATGTAGACGATTAAGCTGTCATTTGACAATAATTAATATTTTTATAGGCCTATGCAATGTTTCTTTCAGACAGAACGCTCCTGAACGGCATTCCGTGAATTTTTTCAAGCTGCTAAAAATTATTTTATTTACTTACATTTTTAATAAAAAATTATTTAGTTAATTTAATTTCAGCGTTTTCAGTTTTTATTGGTATTCAAGATGCTATAAAATTAGAGGCTCAGGTTTAGGCCTTCGGAACCCTTGCAATGTCTTTCATAACTGTTCTGGTATTGTTCAGTTCCGGAACATTTTTTATTGAAAAACACTGCTTATATAAAAAAATATCGCGATTATCCTAAAGTTTTCTTTTTATGCAAAATTCTTGACTGTTGGAGAACGTTGGACTTGTAGCTGCATACGACGACGTTGTTCTTACGCAACAAATAGTGCAGTAATAATATTTATCATGTAAAATTTGTTAACCCGTCCAAACCCGGGTTACCCGGGTTTTACGGCGATCAAACCGAAACCCGGGTTTCGAAAAAAGACCCCGGGTTTGCATTCCCTAGTCCCAAGAGAAACTATGGTTTCTACTTAAATGGATACAATACAATACTTCGTATTTATCACCAACTTCACAACTTATCACCTTGTAATTTTATAACAGTGCTACTAAAATATCCTTACTTGGTCACATTATACTAGAGTTTTGTCATATTCTGAGTGTGCATATCAAAGACACTTTATTTCTGGACTTCAAAGTCTTTTGGCTATGGAACAAAACATATTGTGGTAAATCTGCACACATTTCACTATTATAATTATGCATTGTTGTAAAGTACTAGTGTGCAGGGGCGTCCATCCCCCCTTATGGCTATGAAGCATTCCCCCGGAGGGGAATCCCCCCTCATGTCATCAGATTTCCCCCCTTCCCCGCGACGACGGCCCCAGACAGACCATTGGTCGACTGTCGACACAAGAGAAAATCTCGATTATCGAAAGTTGAGAAACGATTTTACTGTTAGATTCTTCAACTTTTAGTTCACTAATCAAGCGACATTATGCATTATAATTTATAAAACATGATGGCTCGTACACAGACAACCATACCGGCCAGACAATACTAACATAAACTGTACTAAAATTTACAAGAGGTGCTTCTTCAGAGTAGCAGAGTGCGTAGACAAGCGATCAACAATTTCGTCCAGTTTTTGTGATAGAGTATAGTTTCTCATTCACAGGCTAATACTGTCAGTGGTGCAAACCATTCATCATCCGTGGTTGATCTCAGTCGATTTTCCACAATGCAAATCTATGCGACTCATTACTTGCTCAACTGAGCAGCTGGTCACCTTAAGGGAGACCAGGATTTTGTACACGCTGGTGAGCGTGGAATAGCCTGAAAGTTGCCCTATCACACGTAATGCTTAACATAACTGCTTTCAAAGTTTCAATCCACTGTCCTCTCGACAGATGTATCTTTTGCTCGTCATCATCGTCACTGCCTGTGCTTGCATCATCTAGTTGAATCAGTTCAAGTTAGGTCGCAGAAGTTACACAGGTCATCTATAGACCTCCTGTCTGTCGCCTACGTTATCCTCTGTTATTAACTTCCTTGTCGTAAAATGATCCATTTCTTCAAAATACCTAGCATGTCATCCTGGAAACGGTCCTGTAAGCTTATTTGAAAAGCAACCGCATTCAGTGTTGTAGTGTAAACACCAAAACGATAGTGGTCTGTGCTACTGAGTGCCGCATTTAGGCCCTACTGTCCTGTTCTCAGTTTTCTCGTTGTGCTTCTCCAACTAGAGACTACGATGAATGTTCATTTTTCTGACAAGTTTCTATTTCTGACTGCACTGACGTATCAGCTGAGCCACATCAAATCAAAAACAAAATCGATTAATTTCTAAGATGGAAAAACTGAGGAGACGTTCAATGTAATAAAAAAATTTCTTCCCCCCTGAAAAGGCTATGAAGATTTCTGCTTCATTCCCCCAATAGGACGGACGCCCCTGCTAGTGTGGGCATTTGTCTCATACTAATAAAAATTACTGACTTATTTATGTAGCTTCTGTGAAGCAATTATAGATTTAATAAAAACTCTGCTTGCTTTATGACTATGTTGCTTGTGTCACATGGATATAATATTTTATCACAATTGCTTGCCTTCTGGCTTTATTTTGCTCATGCCAGAAAGTATAATGTTTTTAAACAGTGATCAGGGTATGTATAGTTTTAATCCATACAAATTAGATTAGAAATTATTTTAAATGAACTTTTCCACATAACCCTTGTCTTCATCTCAGAGTATGATTTACAACTTAACAACACATTGAAACAACGTTTATCCAATTTTCTCACAGAACCCTTATATTCCCCTCGCGGAACCCGAGGCTACCCTGGAACACACTGAGAGACGCTCCTCTATTTGATCAGGTCATCATCTAAGAAATAAGTAAATGAAACAGTATCATACCGTTTTTACAGCACCACCACCAATAATATGCTGTTGACTGACTGCTGCAAAGTCTGTACATGTCAGCCAAGGCAGACATTCTTTCATGTCCACAAGGCTGAAGTAACCATGCGGGCAGCGCATGCGGCATCTTTCTGTTTCTAGTTCCAAATCCACACAGCAAAGTTTTTCCACAGACCAACTCTGAATGACAAACCACGTTATAATGGCCACAAAAACCGGGCTCGTTAATGCAACAAACCACCAGCCCCATTGGCCAACTGACTGGTGAAGATACCTCCCTATGTTGACAGCACTACGGTTCATCGGGATCTACCCGAAAGCGATTAAACTACAAAATAAACCGAATCCCGAAAAGTTTTCGACCAAGCGTTCGATATCCCAAAACTAGTGCGGACCCGAATCCCCGAAAAGTGAATAGCATGCGGACTAGATGAGGCGTCTCCAGAAGAATAGCAGGCCTATAAGTAAAGCTTATTATCGGGAAAACATGCTCAAAAGTGACTTTAGTATAAGTTCAAATAAACTTTCTTGTTACCTATGTATCATGCAACGTCGTGTCCCTAGTTTTGGGCGATAATAGGGGTCTCAAATTTCACATCTTGTTCACAGTCGCATCCAAGGATTCTATATTATGTGTATAATAGGTGAAAAAACCGTGTACTTCCGGTTTAAGGCTATGAGCCTGGCGCCGCCTGGTGATGCGGGTGTAAGGAGGGTTTCTGTTGCGATTAATTGTACGAATTCTAGGAAGAAAAATCCTGATTGTCTTTCTTTCGATTTCCAAAGAGCCAAGAAAGGTAAATGATGATACGTTTATAGATACTGTTTAAATGACTTTAAATTAAGTAATCTAAATTGTGGAAATATGCGGTGGCTATTGCGAACAGCTACCAGCTGTAGGCCTATGTATACATGCGGTCAATCGTATCTGACATTAATTCGAAAAAAGAAAACTACTTTGTGTTTCCTTAACTTTCTCAGTAACAAATTAAAGTACATGATAACTAATTCATAACTAACAGTTTTAATAGATTTTGAGTAATGTTAACCATTGAGAACCACAAGAAGAACCATAGAAATAGAATAAGGACTTTTGCGTGGTAAGATATAGCACGTTTACCGTCAAACCACGAAGCAATGTATAGTATATAGATTCGTTTTATTGTGAAAAACAATCTGACAAAAACGCAGTAATGATAACATAAGAAATGAGAATTTAAAGAAATAATATGCATTACGTGTCTATAAAAATTTTCATTGCTGTGTATTTGGCAGATCTGATGTAGACCGGTGGGTGCAATTGTTATGGATCAATGTGACATTTGGATCCAGGGTTTTCTTCATTGGTGGACTGTACCATCCACCAAAACCCATATATGAACTTGACACCCTCACTTCTTATCTTGAAGAGACGCTAGATTCGATTTCTGCACAACCGCAGGATTCTACCATACTACTTGCTGGTGACTTCAACCGTCTTCCATCCCAACTGCTTCTTCAAATGGGCCTCCACGCCATTTTTGAGGGTCCCTCTCACGAAGGTCACCCACTCGACCGTGTTTATTGTTCGGAACGCTTGGACTGCCAATGCTCCGCCACAAAATCTTCAGTAAAAACTCGTCACTCTGCCGTTCTGATGACTACCCATAATCGGACTGCTTCGACACCTACCTATCGTCGTGTGTGTGAGATGCGTCTCCGTACTCCTGACCGTATGTCTCGGATGCAGAATTTCCTTTCAGATTTCAACTGGAGTTCTATGTACAATAGTCAATCTACACAGGAATCCTTTGACATATTCTACTCAACCATATTAACTGCTACAGATGATATCGAGGGGTTAAAGCAAGAACGCACCAACTTCAATTTTTACAGTTTTAGAGATAAGTGTTCTAGGACGTTAAGATGGTCAATATCTATTAGAGTAATATCGCACCAACTCGGTAGAAGCGTTCGTCCACTAAAAGCAAAAATGTTCTAACTCTGAATTCGTCAATATCAGCCTAACCATAGCCTCGTTGAGTAAATTCATTTATCTTTCGTGCAAAAATGTTCCAGCTCTATAGCACATACCAGTACTGACATCTAGCGAAGCACTTTTGTTTCAACTGTGACTATTATTATATTCTATAGTGCGAATTTGTTCCAAGTGTAGATAGAACATTTTTGCCTCAAATCATCAACATCCCGGATGCGTATTTGTAGATCCTACAGTGCTACGGGTCCAATGCTTTTTAGGAGCCAATAGAATGACGTGTTATAAATAGCGTGACCTCGTTTGGCTTCAGCCGATAGTAAGTCTTGACAAACCCCTCAACTACGTGATATAATAGTGGTCACTTTCAACTGACCAAATGGGCATTATGTATCACCGGTTAAATACCCATACATCACCGAAGGCTTTATAATGATACCAAAGTTTTGTTGGTACGCCGAGGATGAGGTCATTAGCCTAAATTATTAGTTCAAAACCCGCATCAGTTTACTGCCGTTATACGGTGTCTTTTGGCATGGTATCATATTTTCTAATGACGACATTTAACCCTAACCCTGACCCTAACCGACTCCCACGTCGCAGTATGATTAAGTCTTCGTACGGAGTTCGAAATCGGGTAATAAAACATTTAGAATCGGGGTGCGTAGGTTTATCGCGACCTCAGTGTCGGTTCGGAGGCGTTGAGAGTTGGTTAGGGTAAGTTTAGGCGTCGTCAGGGTTGGTTAGGGTGAGGGTTAGGGTTAGTGTCGTCATTAGAAAACATGGCACCTTCCGCGCAGCATGCCAAAGATACCGTAAAACGCCTATAAACTTACGCACCCTGATACCAAATGTTCGCCCGAAATCGGACGGCATCCTCGGTAGCCATTTTATCAGCAATATCGGCGAAAGCATAAAGGAGGTCACGCTATTTATAATTCGTCATTCTATTGGCTCCTAAAAAGCATTGGACCCGTAGCACTGTAGGATCTACAAATACGCATCCCGGATTAGGCTATTGAGAGCAATGTTGTTTCAACTGTAGTTGGAATATTTTTGCTCACCACTGATCAACTTCCGGCGGCTGTTAACGATGATATTTTGTGATAATTTTGGTTAATTTTCGCGACAATAATTATTTTTTAGCAAGTTTCGAACAATGTCACGATCAAATAATTATAGGCAAAGCAAATTTAAAGCTTGTGAAGTGCTGCGACTGCTCATGCTCGATGAATCTGACGCAGGTAAGATTTATTTCATGCTTTTGATTTAATGAAACGCGAGTATCCGTAACTGCGGGCGATATTATGTGCTTGTCGCCACACGCTTGATATTAAATGTAATAATACCGAAATATATTCGCAAGTTACTCAAACATCGAGATATCGTTGGATTTGAAATATTTACTAGGAAACCTTAACGCAGAATCTGATGTTCACTTAATCTGGATCGCTCAATATCATCCCATCTGCTCACAATGACTCCTTCATTATTATGCACCAATGTTTCAACTCTGAATTTGCCAATAACAGCCTAACCATGGCCTCGATGAGTAAATTCATTGCTAATTACGGCTAAAATTAATGAGGGTTAAAGTTATGGCTTGGGTTTGGGCTACATAACCCAAACCCAAATTAACATTGAAGCGCATAACCAAGGTAAGATAAAATCATTATGGGACATAATTTACTCTTAAACAATATTGATCCAGATAACTCGGCAGTCGACGAAGATTACAAGCTCAGTGATGATGAGTCGAACGACGACGGTACGTGTATGAAACAGTCTGGACGCTCATCCCCTCCTGTTACCGACCACTTCACGCTTGCTGCATCGGCCACAGTAGACCAGCCTCAACCTGCTTTGCTGGCCACCGTCGACCAGTCTCTACATGCCCCTCTGGACAATGTCAACCAGTCTCTACATGCCATTCTGGACACCGTCGACCAATCTCAACCTGCTTTGCTGGCCGCTGTCGACCAATCTCAACCTGCTTTGCTGGCCGCTGTCGACCAATCTCAACCTGCTTTGCTGGCCGCTGTCGACCAGTCTCTACATGCCCCTCTGGACAATGTCAACCAGTCTCTACATGCCATTCTGGACACCGTCGACCAATCTCAACCTGCTTTGCTGGCCGCTGTCGACCAATCTCAACCTGCTTTGCTGGCCGCTGTCGACCAATCTCAACCTGCTTTGCTGGCCGGTGTCGACCAGTCTCTACATGCCATTCTGGACAATATCAACCAGCCTCCGCCCCCAGTGTCTGCAATTGAAGACCAGTCTGAGTCTCAGCATAAGAAGACCCGGAAGCGTAAAAGAAATGAACTGGAATGGAAACGATTCGTGCAGAAAAAAGCTTACAATTGTGGAGAACAAGTTAAACGCAAGAAAAAAATTACCAATATGCCAGAGACCTCGAAGAGAGTAGTAAGAGGTATGTGCATGGCAGAAAAGTGCAGGAGAAAGTGTAGTACAAAAATTGATGAGCAGCAACAGGATAAGATAAACAAAGCTTTTTGGGAAATGGGTTTGAAGGAACGACGACATGATTTTGTTGGTAGCAATACTGAGAAGCAGGTTGTATCGACCAGAACCAAGCTGAATAACTGTGGTAAGAGTAAACCACGAAATCATTCATATTACTTTTTCTTGCCCAATATAGAGAACGAGAGAGTGAGTGTGTGTAAAAATTTCTTTCTAAATACGTTGGACATATCAGCCGCAATGGTACGTCAAGCACACAAAATTGGCATTCGTGGCGCAACACCAGGCAGAGGTTCTGTAAATGAAAAACGAGGGGGTCATAACAAAACCAAGCCAGATTCCTTGGCTGAAGTCAAATTACACATTGAGTCATTTCCACACGTGGAAAGTCATTATTGTCGTTCAACCAGAGTGTGTAAGTATCTCGAGGGAGCTTTGACCATTTCTGCCATGTATCGATTATATAAGGACAAGTGCATGAGTGAGGCAAAAGAGGTCGTACACGAGAGTGTGTATCGATCTGTGTTTGTGAATGATTACAACCTAAGATTTCATAAGCCATCGAAGGACACATGTGATTCGTGTTGTAAGTTTGAGTTGCGCAAGAAGTCAAATGGAGGTGTTTTAGCAGCAGAGGAACAAGCGGAATACGCTGCACATATTCGAAGGAAAGAGCAAGCCCGAACGAGCAAGATTATCGATAAAGAAGGCACTTCTGATAGCAAAATATGCGCAGCAATGGACCTTGAACAAGTTCTTACCGTTCCGAAGTTATCAGTGGGTTCAGCATATTATTTGCGAAAACTTAGCATGTATAATCTAACTTTCTATAACTTGGGAACAAAGGAAGGGAGCTGCTACATGTGGACAGAGTCAGAGGCCGGAAGAGGAGCCAATGAAATTGCATCAGCTTTATACCATTGGCTGGTTGAAGAAGATAAAAAGGGCGCTGAGCAGATAACAGTATACAGTGATACTTGTGCAGGGCAGAATAGAAACAGGGTGGTGTGTAGTATGATAATTGTGTTTCTCAGCAGGAGTGTGAATACGCAAAAAGTCGAACAAAAGTACTTTGAATCTGGCCACTCGCAGATGGAATGCGATGCTATTCACAGCTCAATTGAAAACAAAGTTCGAAAGCGAGATATTCATCTTCCCAGTCAATACGAGGAGGCCGCACGTACCGCTAGACCAAAAATGCCATATAAAGTTATTTCTCTGAACAGAGAAAATATCTATGACTGGAGTGCAGTTAACACTGTGATGCGTGGCAACGCTTTTGCAGGCATCATAACAAAGCACTCTATCATCTACAGCCGAGACGATGCGCGCGATGTAGCAGTTTCGTTTTCCAACGAAATTGGAGGAGTGAGTGAAGCGGTTGTCTACAAGAAGAGGGGAAGGAATGTCAATTTCAGTAATATGGAGCTAACACACGCGTATACCGCACCACTGGGGGTAGACAAAAACAAGAAGGAAGACCTGCTCAAACTTTGCGCTTTTCTGCCAAATGATTGTAAACCGTTCTACGAGTCTCTCGCTGTTCGTAACTGAGGCAATTGAGCAAGAACAACATACTGGATAAATAATAACTTGGTTTTGCTTTTATGTGTAGTATCATCATTTTTCTGGTTTCATCACACTTAACAAAGCAACAAAGTTTATTTAGTTAGAATGTTTTGACTTTCAACTTTTAAGTGCAAAAATGTACCATCTAGAATGAATTGACACTTATATCAATGATGTGTTAAGTAATATTGATCAGACTATTTCATCTTGTTTTACTGAGGTTTTATGCATAATATTCAACTGTTGATTGTAGTCACTAATAAAATGACGATTTGCAATTTGGTATTGAAACTGCTTTTTGGATTCCTGAAAATAATGGTTTTCAGAGTTGGAACTTTTTTGCTCTCGGTAGAAGCGTTGTAAATAGGTTTTTCTGGACGTTTTCATTAGGACTATCTTCGCAATCGCAAGTATATTTCCTGCAGTAAAGCACCATCACACATGGTGCAAGGAACTTGTTTTCCAATTTCAGTAAGAATGCAGTACTTCTAAATGATGCACTCTTGCATTCAGATTCTTGATTAATTGATACAAAGGCATTAGATTAAACATAGATGGTGCGTTATTGCGCTTCTAGAACTCTTAAATAATTTCAATCTCAGCGTGTTACGACGGATAGCTATAGACCGATTGACTCTACAAAATTAATTTAATGAAGCAAAATACGAATTATAAAATCGCGACAAAGATTTCATAATACAATTTTAAGGTCAGTAAGTCGGTTGGTTGTCGGTTATTAATAACACTCGTGATTAAAAAGTATTTTCTCTAACTTTTAGGAATAGTTTTAGACTGAGTGTTATAATTATTTTGAGAGCGAGCGATAATACAGTGAATTTGTTTGCTTGGTTGAAAATAATTACTGTACTACCAGACTTGGACATGCATAGCCCTTGATTTAAGTAGGTTTTCTCATTTTAAAACTATTTTTGATTATTATATTTTATTTCTATCACTACAGATAGTGGCATCTTCCTTATGCAGAAGTCTGTGTATTGTTAACTTTATTGGACAGTTTTGCGTTCCACTGCCGCATTAAGTCTTATAGCGCGTATAATCATAATCTCGACATTTCCACAGCATGTAATATCTCTCTGTGAAATAAGTTGTTTCTTTGTGAGACTTGCTACTATTTCATAATGCTACCATGCTTAGTTGACTGAACCCTTAGAAAATTAATAGAACTCCATCTTAAAATGCAATGCAACCATGATTTTTTCAGGATGGATCCCAAGTTATTTTATTCTAAACGTCCAAAAAGAACTATCAGAGTCCCACTGAAATTTCAGTTACACTATACACAGCCGAAGAAAATCGTGAAGATTGCTACTACATCAGCCACTACACTTGCTACTCCATCAAACACTCCGTCTGCTGTCATCGAGGACACTCCATCTGCTGTCATCGAGGACACTACATCTGCTGTTCTCGAGGACACTCCATCTGCTGTCTCGAGGACACTCCATCTGCTCATCGAGGACACTCCATCTGTCTCGAGGACACTACATCTGCTGTTCTCGAGGACACTCCATCTGCTGTCATCGAGGACACTCCATATGCTGTCATCGAGGACACTCCATCTGCTGTCATCGAGGACACTCCATTTGCTGTTCTCGAGGACACTCCATCTGCTGTCATCGAGGACACTCCATCTGCTGTTCTCGAGGACACTCCGTCTGCTGTCATCGAGGACACTCCATCTGCTGTCATCGAGGACACTACATCTGCTGTTCTCGAGGACACTCCATCTGCTGTCATCGAGGACACTCCATCTGCTGTTCTCGAGGACACTCCGTCTGCTGTCATCGAGGACACTCCATCTGCTGTCATCGAGGACACTACATCTGCTGTTCTCGAGGACACTCCATCTGCTGTTATCGAGGACACTTCATCTGCCGTCATCGAGGAAAGTCCGCTTATGATTATCTTGTCAGACGGTCATTATTTAGAAGGAAATGATATAGTTTTTGGTTCTATCGATGAATTGAACTCATTTATTCAACACAACGGATTACTTTCAAATGATGTAGGCCTACTTGATTACGTCAATGTTCCCTCAAATGGTATTGATGTGTCTATGAATGATCCAGATTGTGTGGATGTGTTCCCAATTGATGGCCCCAAGTCTGACACAGAGCATTCAGTTCACGTCGACCCAGATTTTTTTCTTGAATCAGTTGCTTCCCCGATTAATGCTGGCATCCCCAATGAAAATGTAGAAGTAATGGCTAAAAGATTAACTCGAAAAAGAAAGAGAAATACTGATCTTTGGAAGAGGAATGTCCGTAAATCAAAACATTTAAAAGGCGAAGTTCATGTTAACTCTGTTGGGGTTGAAGTTAGTGCAAAAAGTGTGAAACTGGTTAATTGTAAATGCAGACTAAAGTGCAATGAGAATTTCTCTGACAATTCTCGAAGCATGATAAATCAGGAATACTATGCATTGGGCGATTATAAGCGTCAGAAAGATTTTATATTGCAAAATATTGTCGTGAGGAAAACTAAAACTCGGCAAGTGAAATATCGCACCAATGCAGATGGCTCTGAAGATTTGACAAACGCAAAGCATACTTCAGTTGCTTATTACCTGCCGCTAGAAGAATCTAAGAAACGTGTATGCAAAAATATGTTTCTGAAAACATTGAGTATAAGCAACCGAGCTGTACTCACGGCCATAGCAAATAAAACAGAAGCTGGAATTTTTGCAGGGTCAGATGGTAGAGGATGTCAGCCGTCCAGAAATAAAACGGCCGTGGAAGTTATGAATGCAGTTCATGAACATATCAGTTCATTTCCGAAAACAGAGAGCCATTATTGTCGCAAAGACACAAACAGACAGTATCTCGATAGCGGTCTAACTGTTAAAAAAATGTATAGCTTGTATCTTGACATGTGCAAGAAGAAGTATGGTGAAATGCACAAGCCAGTTTCAGAGGCAATCTATAGACGTACATTTGTTGAGGAATATAATCTTGGTTTCTACCATCCCAAGAAAGATCAGTGTAGTGAATGCACAAAATTTAACTTAATGAGTGCTGAAGACAAAGAAAGAAATAGAAATGACATAAAACAGCACAAAGAGCGGAATGAAGAAGCTCAAGCTGATAAGGCTACCGATAAAAGAAGGGCAATCGAGAATTCCAAATTTCATTCAGTAACATTCGATCTTCAGTCGGTTTTACAAGTTCCATGCTCTGGTGCATCTCTAATGTACTACAAAAGAAAACTGTGCTGTTATAACTTAACAATATACGAACAGGCGCCGCCTAATGAAGCCTATTGCTATTTGTGGTCCGAGGTTAATGGCAAGAGAGGCAGCAATGAAATTGGATCTTGTCTGTATAATTATCTCAAACATTTGCCCAATGATATCTCAGAGATCTCCATGTTTTCGGACACATGTGGTGGGCAGAATCGAAATCAAAATGTGTGTGCCATACTTCTTCATGCCGTTAGAACTATTGATCATATTGATGTTATTGAGCAAAAGTTTTTGGAGAAAGGCCATTCATATATGGAATGTGATTCGATGCATTCGGCTATTGAACGGGTTAAGAAAAACACTTCAATATATTCAGTGTCCACATGGAGCACTGTCTTTGAGTTAGCTCGCAAAAACCACCCATACAAAGTTGTGCAGATGCAATTTTCTGATTTCCTGGACTGCAAAGCACTCTGCGATGAAACAATTAAAAATCGCACAAAAGATGAAAATGGGAATGTCGTGAACTGGTTGAAAATAAAAGTTTTGCGATTCGAAAAAGCAAACAAAAATGTTGTGCAATATAAATATCGCTATGCGGATGACTTCCAGAAAATTAATATCCTTGGCAGAGGCCGGCGTTGCATTATGTCAGACTTGAAGCCTTGCTACAAAGCAATGCTCCCAATTGCAGCTCTGAAAAAGGCAGATTTGTTGTCTCTTTGTAAGTCGGGTGTTATTCCCAGTGAGCACCATCTGTTTTTTAAAAATCTACCTTCACTTAAACAAGTTTCAAACATCAATGAGGATGACAAAACTGATGTGGATGAATGATGGAGTACATTATTAAAATAATGCATTATCCATTACTTTCATTACGTTGACATTAATACTGTTGAGTTTTTTTTATTATTCATTGCAATGTGCTCATGTTGTCTGTTGACTGGAGTAATTTCAATGCTCATTGCCATAATTATGCTCATGTTGGACTTCAACAATTTTAATGCTCGATCGAGTTATTTCCTAATGATTTCTCACTCAAGAAACTGATGACAAGTGGTATGATAATAAGAAAATTATTCTTCTAAAATGGTGTCATAATTATTATTAGTCTATTATGATTACTGCATTCAAGTAACTAACTATCACCAATGAAGTAACAATTATGCTATTGTCTATTATAAGAAACAACAACAATAGTAGCAGCAGGAATGCACTATCTGTAAATAGTGCATTCTAGGTCAACATCAATTGCTCTTGTGTTGCGAGCAATACTGCACCATATCCAAAATTCATGCAAGAACGCACCAAAATAGTGAAATAGTTACTATTACCTTCACTTTTTTACTCTTAACTTTAAAAACTCAATGATTTCTATAATGAAAGTCGATGGGCGTGAAAGAGAGATAATTTCTGAAAAAAATGTGATATCAATGTTTCTGAATGAATGTGATCTGGATTTATCATTACACTTTCAATCTTGAAAAGCAGTTTTCTCAGTTTGCACATTTTCCAATCTGGTGCGTTCTTGCTTTAACCCCTCGATATCTTCTTCCTATCAAAAAGATTACAATCAAAGAACGTGATCCGCCGTACATGACGCCATTCCTCAAACATCTTCTGCGGAAGCGTAACAGACTATTTAGACGTGGCCATTCGGCGGCGGCTGCGGCAGTTGCAGACCGTATCAACCAAAGCATCTTAAAGAGCAACACCGTCTCCTTTGATGGACTGTGCAGGGGCTCTAAGAAGCTGTGGTCCGAGGTTAACCGTCTACGGAAAGGGCGCAATTCCAACACTGATTTTTCATTTAGTCATATAAACTCTGAAACCCTCAATCAACATTATCGAGATATCTCGACCGATGATCAGTACCATCAGCCAACGATGCGTTGTGCGATCGGGGAGTCTGTTTCTTGCCCGCCAAAATTTGGGATTCTTGGCACCTACACCGCCTTATTCTCTCTCTGTGGAAGCTCCACTGGTCCTGACCAGATCCCTGCCTGGCTTCTTTCCAACATGGCTCACCTCCTGGCTGAACCTATAACATACCTATTCAACCTCTCGACACATAATTCCTGTGTTCCTGACCAATGGAGGTCTAGCTCCATTACCCCTATTCCTAAGATCCCTAACCCAACCTCTGAGGCTGATTTCCGGCCTATTTCTATCACATCAGTATTGTGTAGATTGTTAGAAAAACTTATAGTGCGCCTGTACATTTATCCTATCCTCACTAATCATGTTGAGAACCGTCCCTTTGCTGACCAATTCGCCTTCAGGCCTTCTGGTTCTACCTCTGCTGCACTCATAGCCATCACTGACTGTATTCTTAACTCGCTTAAATCTGAACCTTATGTCCGCCTTATTTCTCTTGATTTCTCCAAGGCCTTTGATACAGTCAGGCACTCTTACTTGGCCGATCAACTGGCCTCTCTACCTATACCTGTTAATATCTTCAACTGGATTCTCTCCCTCTTGAGCAATCGTAGTCATTGTACCAAGTTCCGCGGCATGATCTCTTCCTTGGCTCACATCAATGCTAGTATAATACAAGGTTCTCGCATGGGCCCAGCAAACTTCTTAGTGGCCATCTCTGGTCTTAAACCTCTCCACAGCTTCAATTATATCTTCAAATATGCTGATGATTGCTATCTTTTGATCTTGGCTTCAAATATTTCCACCACGGATGCAGAATTAGATCACATTAGTGCCTGGGCTCGCAAATGTAATCTCCACCTAAACCATTCTAAATCTAACGAAATTATCTTGACCAGACCAAATGTGAATCTTGAACAAGGTCCTCCAATTATACGTGGTATAAAAAGGGTCACATCCCTGAATATATTGGGTATCGAGATTTCCGCAAAGCTCGGTTTTTCCTCCCATATCCAAAAGATTTGTGTACGGGCCAAGCAATCTCTCCATGCCCATCGTATTTTAATCTCGCATGGGCTCTTGGGAGTCAGGTTATATGATGTGGTCCGGTCCACCACTGTCAACCGAATGCTTTATTGTTCCCAAGTGTGGTGGGGCTTTGCCAGCAAACAGGAACGTGACTCTCTAAATGCTGTGGTCCGCAAGCTGGTACGCTTTGGCTTCCTACCAAAATCTTTCCCCACTTTTGAGGAACTCTGTGAAAAGCCGACCATGACCTTTTAGAAATATCTTAAATAATCCCGGTCATATCCTTCATTACCTACTACCCCTGTCCTATATACTGGTCATGATTTGCGCCCACGCTCACATAACCGTGTTCTTTCTAGATTTGATTCCCTCACCAGGCATGGTTTCCTGGCTAGGATGTTGTACAGCTAAGCCATATAGTGTTTTTTTAGTTTACCATTTACTAACTTTTTCGCTACTATTTGATAACTTTGTATAACTTTGTATGTACAGCGCCGTGCGTTTGCCAGCGTTTAATAAAGAACACACTTACTTACTTAATTAAGTCGACGTCAAGATCTAATTAAACGAACTACAGCATATTTATCGGTGAACTGTGGACCAACCATTTGAGGAGAGCCTCGTTAATGAACAGTCAAAAGCAGAGACATAGTTTGGTGTGGAATGCAGATTTCAGTTTTGTCGCAAAGCCACCTCTACTTCGCATGCCACCTCTACCTTGCAAGCCATGTACAAACGTTTTAGGCCCTAACACCACAAGGTAGAAATTAAATTTCATAGGGGGCTGTCCATAAATGACGTCACGCTATTTTGGCCGATTTTAACCCCCTCCCTTCGCTGTCACACTTCGTCACAAAACGTAAGACCCCCTCTGAAAATGAGTGAGATGGGGAGGGTGTGGCGATCCTGGATCGGCCACGAGTTACGCGTACTTACCTATTAATGAGCTTGGTAATCCTGCTTAAGGTTGATACGCGCCCGATTTCTAAATATAGTCTAAAATTATCGATTTCCATGAGGTAATGAACCAATTTTAGTTCTTGGAGTCACCTCGTGACAAAATGGCCTCCGCTGATTGGTTAGTGGATATCACCCGACTCTTTTGAGAGGGAGAAGACCGAAAGTTGTCGATGGTGTTGGTTGATTTGCTAATTTCAAGAGAGAAATTTTGGATTTAATCGTGGAAAATTCGAAGTGTCTCTTCGATTTGTTTGTCCATTTGTGGTCAATCATTTGGTGATTGGGCCGGGAAGTTATTATCGTGAAATTAATTCGTCTTCTATCGAAAACTTGATATTTTTGTCTCCGAGTGTCTGGATCGGTGATGACCTCAACAGTTCTTGGCGCAGTGGAAATTTTCCAGGGGAGATATCTAATTAAAAGAGGGAAGTAAACCTTTGCTAATTTGTGAAATTGATCTCCAGTTAGACGTTAAGGGTTGATCGTACATAGTATAAATTAGACTGCTCGTGCGATAAATTAGACTACAAAAATAAATCAAACTAAGTTGATAGACTTCATTGATCTCGATAATTTAGAGAACACTCGTCGATAATTACAACTTATACGTGGCGTTTGGAAGATAAGACAAGAGTCTGTAATTGTAATTTAGTTACAACGATCTGACAACTTCTTTAGTTGAATTTTATTGACACAATAAATATTTTCAAACATGTCTGAAGACTCGTTAGGCGA